>MJUU01019968.1:6169-21534 GCA_002080025.1 Modiolus philippinarum
TGTACATTTGTTAGTTCAAAAACATAAAATACCGGTACCTTATCCCGGCCTCGTTACTGTTAGTATGAAAAATAAATAGCTTTTGTTAGTATTGGTTAGTAAGTATGATAACTGAAGTAAGCATATTATTGCTTCCAACCATGGACGACCCCCCTCAAGTTTTCAACTCTTCACTCTCACTTAAATGGAAAGGCTTTTTAATTTCACCGTCTTAAAAGTGTCATTTTGTTTCGTCATATTAAAAATTGTCTTTGAAATACACAATATGATGTCCATGTAAAGTCCCGTTCATGGACCAATCTGCTGGTGGATGAAAAGCTGTAACAGAAACACTCGCACCATCTGTTGTCATAATTCAATCATACGCGTTTTTTCCGCCACGTTTATTTTAAGCACATTAAAAACAAAAATTGCATGAAAATACAAAGACAAAAGTTAAATATAAACGAAAGAATGTTGCACAATGAATACTTACTTTGAACACTTCTCTTTCAAATTATAAAACATGAAATTTTTCGAAATTAACACGGTAGATATAATGTCGTGAAAGAAGATTTTAGAACTTAATGAACAAAGCATGGAAATGGGAACATTAAAGAAAGAAAATAAAATATAACAAATTGAGTTTTTAGAAACAATAATATAAAATATAAAAACTGCAGAAGTACGGATGAAATAGGAACATTGAAAGAAAGAATATAAAATATGATAAATTGATATTACAGAATCTACAATAAAGAATATAGAAAATGCAGAACTGTGGATAAAGAAAGTGAAAACAATAAAAAGAGAAGATAAAATTTACAGCATAGAATTTCTCTGGTGGCGGAAATACCCCTTCATAGATGTGTGCCATACAAATTGAATATTGCCTATATGCCTGATGAATATTGCTTATGTACCAATGAATTGAATATTGCTTATGTGCCAATGAATTGAAAATTGCTTATGTGCCAATGAAATGAATATTGCTTATGTGCCAATCAACTGAATATTCCTTACGTGCCAAGGAAATGATTATTGCTTATGTGCCAATGAAATGAATATCGCTTATGTGCCAATCAATTGAATATTCCTTACGTGCCAAAGAAATGAATATTGCTTATGTGCCAATTAATTGAATATTGCTTATGTTCCAATGAAATGAACATTGCTTATGTGCCAATGAAGTGATAGATAATTGATTACGTGCCAATGAATTGCATATTGCTTTTGTGCCTAATTAATTGAATATTGCTGATGTGCCTAATGAATTTAATATTGTTCTATGAATAGAACGCTTCTTTTGTACCGAATCTTCAAAGCGAACATTGTTTGTGCAAATATTGAACTGTTTGATGTCTGCAAATTAATTTGAAGGAGTTATACAGTCGCGACCAAAACATTGCCAATGTTAATAAATAAATAATAAACTAATTAAATTTTATGCATTTTTTATTGGTATATAAAACTTAAAAGACAGGGTTAAGCCATCACTTAGTGTTTCGTCGTTAAATTAATTGATTGGTTTTAAACATCACCACTGGGTTGAAATTGAACATCATGTTTCTTTTCTATCAATTGGTTTTGTAGCTGTTGTTCTATTGTTTTCCCCGATAATAACATCTATTCGCCTTCTCATCGAGAAACAAGGTATATATGTTAGAGTAGTTTCTCTTTTCGCATGCATATGCTTAATAAACTATTTAATCAAATTGAGAGTTAAGCGAGTTATCTACCATCTTCGATAAATAAAGACGCCGTCTGAGAATTTCCGGCCTTTCCTCCCTGACATCAGACAGGTACGCATCCATACATATCTGTTACAAACCGTCGCAAACTCAATAAAACCCAACCCTTGATCCCACCCTATATTTTGCTTTGTTAACAAAATTTCTGCTGCTGCTTGATTTGTATTTTCAGGAATATGGAAGTGTGGAAGGTCTTGTTTTATCACTACAACCAAATGATGATTTCTCGGTGTAGACGAATATGCGAAAACAGGAAGAGCTATATGAGCAGTACTTGGAAGGAAGAACACAATGCATGCAAAGAATGTGGAAGTGAAAATTGAGTTTTTAAGACTAATTCAACCAAAAACTGAACCCTCGGCGCGGCGTGTTGGCAAGAACTCCTTTGAGAAGTACTTCAATGCAATAACGCGGCACAGTGTGTCTCTTTGAAATTATTCGTCTTGACTACTGATCCCAGGGCCAAGTACAACGAACATTAACTGATATGTGCCATACAAATTGAATATTGCCTATGTGCCTGATGAATATTGCTTATGTGCCAATGAATTGAATATTGCTTATGTGCCAATGAATTGAAAATTGCTTATGTGCCAATGAAATGAATATTGCTTATGTGCCAATCAACTGAATATTCCTTACGTGCCAAGGAAATGATTATTGCTTATGTGCCAATGAAATGAATATTGCTTATGTGCCAATCAATTGAATATTCCTTACGTGCCAAGGAAATGAATATTGCTTATGTGCCAATCAATTGAATATTGCTTATGTGCCAATGAAATTAACATTGCTTATGTGCCAATGAAGTGAATAGATAATTGATTACGTGCCAATGAATTGAATATTGCTTTTGTGCCTAATTAATTGAATATTGCTGATGTGCCTAATGAATTTAATATTGTTCTATGAATAGAACGCTTCTTTTGTACCGAATCTTCAAAGCGAACATTGTTTGTGCAAATAATGAACTGTTTGATGTGTGCAAATTAATTTGAAGGAGTTATAAAGCCGCGACCAAAACATTGCCAATGTTAATAAATAAATAATAAATTAATTAAATTTTATGCATTTTTTATTGGTATATAAAACTTAAAAGACAGGGTTAAGCCATCACTTAGTGTTTCGTCGTTAAATTAATTGGTTGGTTTTAAACATCACCACTGGGTTGAAATTGAACATCATGTTTCTATTCTATCAATTGGTTTTGTAGCTGTTGTTCTATTGTTTTCCCCGATAATTTACAAAGAATGCACTTCGGGGCTCCTCGTCAAAAGTGTTCTGAGGTAACGCGTTCTACTACTACGGTAATACAAAAATCAAAGTACGAATACATGGTAAAAACCAGGTTACAGAACGGTAATGCAAAAATCAAAGTTCAGTTACATGGTAAAAACCAGATTACAGAACGATAATACAAAAATCAAAGTACGGATACACGGTATAAACCAGATTACAAAACGGTAATACAAAAATCAAAGTACGAATACATGGTAAAAACCAGATTACAGAACGGTAATACAAAAATCAAGGTTCAGTTACATGGTAAAAAAAACAGATTACAGAACAGTAAACCAAAAATCAAAGTTCAGTTACATGGTAAAAACCAGATTAAAGAACGGCACATGTCAGTGAGTCAATCCAGGGCACATGTCAGTGAGTCAATCCACGGCACAAGTCAGTGAGTCAATCCAGGGTCAAGTCGAAGCTGTTTATGTCAAATCCTTGAAGATGTGAAATGTAGCAGAGAATGTCCGTTTTCATTTGGGACTACAACACGTCATTTCTTTTAATGCTGTCATGGTTACGACAAAAAAATCAATTATAAGTTAAAAATAACATTGACTGAACAAATATCTGACCTGACGCTTTTGCTACAGTTTTGTTTTCAGTCCTTTAAAAAAAACACTGTCAACTGTACGCTCGACAGTAACGAATCAATGTAAAATGTACACTTCAAACGCTTGTGAGGTAGGTATATTGCTGCAAAGAAAGGGAAAATTTACAATTGGAGAGTTAAAATCGTCACGTTTATCATATCATCGTTTGATGATAATAGTACTCGGGTATTATTATCTTTTTTGTTCCCAAATTGAATGAATATTATAACACGAAAGATCCAAACCATAACAATGAAATCTGAAGCGAATAGGGAGAAAAATGCTGAAATATCGGCAAGTAGAAGATGAGATGCATTTTTAGCTCACCTGGCTATGCCAGGGTGAGCTATTGCCATCACTTGGCGTCCGTCGTCCGGCCGTCCGTCGTTAGCTCACTTTCAAAAATCTTCTCCTCTGAAACCACTGGGCCAAATGGAGCCAAACTTCAACTGAATCATCACTAGGGTATCTAGTTTCAAATTTTATATTTTGTATGTCTTAGGTCAAACAACATGGCTGCCGTTACTAAAAATAGAACATGGAGGTAAATTACAGTTTTTGGCAAATAACTCAAAAACCATTACAGATATCAAAAATCTGGCTGTAGTAAAAATGATCAGCATGAGAAGATCTACCCATGCTGAAATTTGGAAGAAAATATGATGACCCGTGGAAGAGTTATTGCCCTTTTTCCGTAAAATTTTCAAAATTTTGATGTTTTTTATTTTTATTAAAAAAACTATAACAGATAGAGATTAAGTTAAAATTGCAAAAATGTTCAGCATGTTAAGATCTACCCACATTGAAGTTTTTAAGAAAATCCAAGTACCTATATATGAGTTGTGGCCCTTTATTGGTAAAATTTTTCGTGATTTTATACTTTTTGTCCTATATTTCAAAAACGCTTTGAGATAGAGGTCAATGAAATAAAAGGGACATCAGGAAACACTTACAATGGCTGAAAATTATAATTACATGCCACAATCCGTTAGGGAAATAATACACAGGAAAAACACAAATAAGACAAAAGACAAACGTCAACAACTATAGGAACTCGGGACAGCCGGACTTGGTACCGACACTAGCAAAAGCCAGCGGTGGGGTTAAGCCGGTTTATGGGTACCCAAACCTCCCCTTTTTAAATTGCAAAAATGTTCAGCATGTTAAGGACTATATTTTATTGAACACGGTCAAGTTTTCTGACCTCTTCCAAAATGGCTGCCAGCGCCAGCAGGGAACTTAGTTTACTATTTGATCTAATGGGAAAATTTATACAAAGAACTTCTTCTTGAGAACCACCAAATGAATTTGAACCAAACTTGGCATAAAGATCCTGATGAGGTGCTGACCAAGTGTTGTCACTTTGGTGCTGATGTGTCATCCAACATGGTCGCCAGCGGGGATCTTAATTTTAACATTGGACCCTATCGGAAAATGCATACAAAGAACTTTTTCTTGAGAACAAATGAATGGATTTGAACTAAACTTGGCATGAATGATGCTTATGAGGTGCTGACCAAGTGTTACTACTTTGGTGCCGATCCGTCATCCAACATGACCCCGACGGGGAACTAAATTTTAACATTGGACCCAACGGTAAAATGCATACATCTTCTTTTTGAGAACCAATGAATTGCTTAACCCATACTTGGCATTGATAATGCTTATGAGATGCTGACTAAGTATTTTTACTTAGGTACCGATCTGTCATCGTATATGACCCACAGCATTGGACCCTATGGGAAATGCGCACAAAGATCTTCTAGAGAACTGCTAAATGGATTTAAATTAAACATGACATGAATGATGCCTGTCAGGTGCTGACCAAGTGTCACCAGCTGTGAACTTAATTTAACAGAATGTCTTCTAGAGAACTGCTGAATAGATTTAAACCAAACTTTGCATAAATGATGTTTATGAGAAGCTGACCAAGTGTTGTTTCTTCGGTGCTGATCCATCATCCAATATAGCTGCCAGCAATGAATTGGACCCTTGGGAGAAATGCATGCAAAGATATAATAGAAAACCACTGAATGGATTAAATTTAAACATTGCATAAATGAAACTTTTGAGATTTTGACCAAGTTTGTTACTTTAGTGCTGATCCTTCTTCCGACATGGCCACCAGTGGCAAAACTTAGTTTTACATAGGACCCAATGGGAAATGCATAAAAAAATCTTCTGCTCTGAAACTGCTTGAACAAGTTCAGTAGAATTTTGATATAATAGTCCTTGAGTGACCCTCTTCAAAGTTTTATGTTATAAAGCTGCCTGCAGAGAACGTAGATTAACATAGGCCCTTTAATTTTGGAAACTGCATTCAAAAATCTTCTCTGAAACTGCTTGAACAATTTAATTCAATTTTATAAAAATTTTCGGATTTTTATGTACATACACCACCAAAGATGGGCAATCAATTTGTAATTATAGTGCTGCATAGGACCCAGGTGAGCGATGCAGGCTCTTGAGAACCTCTTGTTTCATAAATTGTGATAAATTTCAAGAAGAGCGAAAAAATTTATTTGACACAGTCAATACAGAAGTTAAAAACTTTATTAATCTTAATAGTGAACAAAAATTTATATATCTAATGATATCAGAAAATTCAAAAATCTTTTAAAATGCAGTTGGAAAATTGTTCTTGATAATATGAAACTTTTTGCTATATATTATATAATCTTAAAAATGTTCACACTATCTCATTGTATAAAGCCATTTCCTATATGTATAACAAAATAACGAGAAACATGAGCATGTGAGCTGTTAAAAGGGATGAATTTAAAATATAACCTAAAGCACAAAAAACACATGGCAAAATAAAAGAATAGAAGCAATAAAAAGGTCGACCGATACATTTCGACAAATATGTCATCTACGAGTGGGTCGTGAAGAATGAAGTAGTAGTTAAAAAATAATATATTGTTTACAGGTGAAACATCTTTGACATTGCATGTACAGTGTTTAAAAATAATGTATATGATACAGTTAAAAATCTTTGACATTATGTGTACACTATTAGCAACATTATCAACATTCCAGCCACTGAAAAACATACGACATCGAGACTCATTAGTCATAGAATGGTTGTTTTACGTTTAAACCCCTGGGTTTTGAAGTGTCCAGTCTGAAAATAATCCGTTGTTCCAACGTACGTCTGTTGTCCTGGCCTCCATGTTATTTTATTAGCACTGTTACTTGCATATCTTGTGGGCAGTGGTTAGGGGGTCTGAAATGATTGCCGACTGGGCAATCCGTATTATTACGGACAAAGCGGATGTGTTCCACAAAGCGGTCACCCAATCGGCGGCAGGTCTCCCCTATGTATATCGTATGACACTGCCCACATATGATAGCATATATCAGATTCTGTGTTGTGCAGGTCAGTCGGCGGCAGGTATCCCCTATGTATATATTATGACACTGCCCACATATGATAGCATATACCAGATTCTGTGTTGTGCAGGTGTACATATACCAGATTCTGTGTTGTGCAGGTGTACATATACCAGATTCTGTGTTGTGCAGGTGTACCTGTACAACACAGAATCTGGTATATGCTTTCATATGTGGTCAGTGTCATAAGATATACATAGGGGAGACCTGCCGCGGACTGGGTGACTGGGTGTGTCTCCTTTTTTATGTGATATCTTTGTATCTTTGTGTTTCCGATGTTGCCATTGCCTTTGGATTATTCTTTTTTTTACTGACGGTTCGGTTCTCACTTTATCTGAAAATAATATGAACATAACATGCCAAATAATAATTCTTGTAATATTTTTATGGTGTTTTTATAAGAAACTTGTAGGACTTGTAATTTGTTTCTTAAAGAATGCCGAAACAAAACAGATACAATGACAATAAAACAAAATTTTAGTTTTCAATATCAAAATACCGAAAATGCATTAAGTTAATGGTCATTTGGACAACGTATAATGATAATATCAGAATGGCGGCCATGTTTTTATTGGATCGGAACGAAATGAGCAATCTTTGTTAAGGACCTTTAGTACATCATTCCTGTAAAGTTTGGTTGAATTTGCTTCGGTGGTCTCAGAGGAAAAGATGAAAATGTGATTTTTCCCAAAGGGTCCAATGTTAAACCTAAGTTCCACGCTGGCGGTCATGTTTTTTATCGCATCGGAACGAAATGAGCAATCTTTGTTAAGGACCTTTGGTAAATAATTCCTGTAAAAGTTGGTTGAATTTGCTTCAGTGGTTTCAGAGGAGAAGATGAAAATGTGATTTTTCCCATAGGGTCCAATGTTAAATCTAAGTTCCGCGCTGGCGGCCATGTTTTTTGTGTCGGATCAAAATTAAATGAGCAGTCTTTGTAAAGGACCTTCCATACATCATTCCTGTAAAGTTTGGTTGAATTTGCCTCAGTGGTTTCAGAGAAGATGAATATTTGAAAAGTTAACGGACGGACTACGGACGCCAAGTGATGAGAATAGCTCACACTGACCCTTTGAAAATAGCATCGTCTTAGACCGACAAAGGAATTGAATAAGCAGATTGGCAATTTGACAATACTCTACATCCCCTTCACTCTCTGTTTCCGTCTTTTTCCTTTTTGTTTTTTCTTTCTCATTTTTTTTTTTTTTTTTTTTTTTTTTTGCGAAAATGACGTGGAAGCACGTGCTGCCGTGCCTCCGGGTATCTACGCGCCTGCTTGTCCTTGAGAGAATTTCACTTATGGATATACCAGTTGAGTTTATGTTTATTGACAATAGTATAGGTAGAGTTTTTCAGCCCCCATAAAATGGATCAAAAGTGGAACATATAGTTTCCATAACGAGAACTAGTTGATTGTGAAATTTCTCGCATCGAGTTAAATAAATTTTGCAAATGTTTGAAAGCGAGGCTTGCCAACCTTTGAACATTTAAAATTTATTAAACGAGATGTGAGAAATTTCTTAATTAACGTGTTTAAGTTGTGGAAACTGTTTCTCTAATGACTGGATGAAAAACACCGAGGATTGTATTCCGAATAAATTTGGCGGGAAATGTTACGAAACTTGTTCTGAGAACGAATGCTTCCGCACCGTTCAGGAAATGTGAAAACTAGATAGAAATTAGAGAAAAATCGATTAATTAGGTTCGCAGACCCTTAAGTGGAGCAATATCTATTTATAGCCCAACCTAAGCAACCCATAAAAATGGACCAAATCTATAAATAGCCCAGTATGAGAGAATTTTACTTATGGATATACTATCATACTTTCAAATTTTGCCATTTTTCTTCTTTTCTCCATTTTTTATTTATTTTATCATTTTTTATGCCCCGCCACGTAGTGGAAGGGGCATATAGATTTACCCTTGTCTGTCCGTACGTACGTACGTACGTCCGTCCCGATGTTAAGTTTTGCTTTTAGGTCCATATATTGGCAACCTCTTGTAGTATTTTGATAATATTACATCAGTACATGCACCTTGAGTAGTACTACCAGATTCACTAACAATTAGGGATCCATGGCCTACATTTTACGCTTTAGTGACTTTTGTTAAATTTTGCGTTNCAACTACACATTATACCAATATGATGTTTCATCAAATTAATTGCCTTGATGAGTACTACCTAAAACATTGACAGTTAGGTAGCTTTGACCTATATTTTATGCTTGAGTGACTTTTGTTAAATCTTGTGTTAAGGTCCATTTCTCAGCAACTGCACATTATACCAATATGATGTTTCATCAAATTAATTGCCTTGATGAGTACTACCAAAAACATTGACAGTTAGGTAGCTTTGACCTAAATTTTACGCTTGAGCAACTTTTGTTAAATTTTGCGTTAAGGTCCATTTCTCAAAAACTACACATTATCCCAATGTTTCATCAAATTAATTGCCTTGATGAGTACTACACAAAACATTGACAGTTAGGTAGCTTTGACCTATATTTTTCGCTTGAGTGATTTTTGTTAAATTTTGCGTTTAAGTCCATTCCTCAATAACTACGCATTTTACCAATGTGATGTTTCATCCAATTAATTGCCTTGATGAGTACTACACAAAACATTGACAGTTAGGTGGCTTAGACCTATATTTTACGCTTGAGTGACTTTTGTTGAATTTTGCATTTAAGTCTGTTTGTCATCAACTTAACATGCCATCCCAATGTTGTTGCATCTAAATATATCAACTTGATAAGTACTATCCAAATCGAGACCAATTAAGTGTCTTTGACCTACATTTTACGCTTGAATGACTTTTGGTAAATTTTGTGTTTTACATACTTTTCTCAACAAGTACACAACATATTATGATGTTTTATGAAATTACTCATCTTTGTGAGAACTACCCAATTTTTGGACAATTTGTTGACATGCTTGAATGACTCTTATGAATTTTTGCATTAGGTCCATTTCAAACAGCTAGATGTTAAATTGGGGAATACTACATAATTCAAGGAAAATGTCATAACCTGACCAATATTTAATGTTTAAATGACTTTAGTATGGTATTTTTGTTACTTTCCATTATTCAACAAAAGTTTATTGAACAGTCATCTGTAATGGTACTTCCTGATGAATCAGTGACAGGGAACTAATTGTTATGCCTGATTGACTCGCGTTATCTATTGTCATAAATTTGTCGGCGGGACATCCGTGTCTTATAGACACATTCTCAAGTTTTTTTGTTATTTCAAAATGATATTCTGACCATCTGTTTATAGTGCCCACATCTCCACATCTCACTACTTCATATTACCACGTCTTCTTGATGAGCGCCCTGTGTTTGTCTGTTTGTTGTAATTGTCCACTAGCTTATGACTCTAAAACAACGGACAATGTGATTGTAAGTGCACCTTGCCAGTTTAATTTATGTTTGTTGACGATCAGTTAAGAGATAATGTAGCCTTCGACATCCAGTAATGGATGGTTCTTGGCCTGTGCTAGGGACCGTCATGAACTTACTTTGAGGTGTGAAAAGGTTCATTGATGAAGGACCCATGGTAACTTCAAGATCAAGATAATTTTACAATACTTTGACATTTACTTTTATTCTATTTTTATTTTTATTATTACTATAATTTCATTTTATTTTATTTTATAATTTTTTTTTTTGCAATTTCCAAATGATATTCTGACTTTTAATGCAAAATTTTCTTACAATCGACTTGATGAATGCCTTTACAGTCGACTTGATGAGTACCTTTTGTTTATCTATATGTTGTAATTGTCCACTAGCTTGACCACCAAAGCTATTGTCGGGCAAAGGATGACAGTGGTTGTAAGAGCCAGTTTAATTTGTGTTGACGATCCCGCATCAGTGACAATAAACTCCTCCCAAACTGGTGCTAGAGGACGTCTTAACTTTACCGCGGCTCGAGTTTATTGGTGTTTGATGTAAATCCGAGACACTATTCAAAATATTTGTCTAAAAATGGTGTATTATTCCCAAATTAGATTAAAAACCAAAGAATACCTATTATGGAAGCAAACTTTAGTACACAAAATGTGTTCTATAAATTTTTCTTATTTGTAAACCGTGCTGTGTGTGTTTACAGGGTTGACAACTTACAAATACGAATTCAACCATACAAAAGTGTAAATCAACACAAATTAGTTATAAATAATAAGAAGAAATGTAAAAATTTCAATTGATATCCAATAAATTGAAGACACCAATGTAGATTCATTTTCTAAGGCGGCTTTGGCTTATGTATATAAACGGGTATGCGGTATATGGCTTATGTATCTGTGACATTTGGCTTATGTAATTGAGGCTTTGGCTTATGTATCTAAAATAGTGAAAACCAAGTTCGGTCAAGGTTACTGCCTTGAAATTGTAAACAAAATTGTTATTATGCGACTTTAAACGGGTTCTGGTAATTGTTTTAACTTCGCTTCTGAAATAGAAAACAGAATACCAATATACCGTTTTATAATAAGTTACTGCAAATTCAGAAATTAATGCTATTGTCAAGGAATCGCAGTGTATGGCAAGCCGTTGGGGAATTTATTCCCCATTTTTTAATATTAAAAGTAATTTTTTAATACCGAAAAATATGTTATAAAATCATTTTTAACATTAAATAAATGTCGGATTTTCTACTGTCAAAATTGATTTTTGTGTCGCCTGCACCTGGTGCAGGATCGACACATAGGGATCATTATCCGTCGTCTTGCGTCCGTCCATCTGTGCGTCTGTCTGTCTGTCTGTCTGTATGGTCCCAAAATTTTTTCCATTATCCGCATCTCCTCCTAAACCACTGGTTACTTTTCATCGAAACTTGCAGGAATGCTTTAGTGTATATTGTAGATGTGCACCATGCATTTAGATTTTCTTTATTGTTTTCCAGATTTTGAATCTATTTTTGGACTTTGTCATTAGCTAATTAGAGTCATAGGGTAAACCTCCATTATCCGCAACTCCTCCTAGACTGCTCGGTACTTTCCGACCAAACTTGCAAGAATGATTCAATATATATTGTAGATGTGCCCATGCATTTAAGTTTACTTTAATTTTGATTTTTTTTTCAGACTAGTAATCTTTGGACTTTATCATTATATAACAAAACAGGAATTCTTTTAATATATATAGTGCAGGCGACACATGTGTTCGGCGGAACACCCATGCATTTTTTAAATATCAAAAATTTATTTCTTAATATTGAATAATCAGTATAGAATTTTTAATATCAAAAAATGATTTTTAAATATTGGAAATTCGTTACATTTGTAATATTAAAAATTCATCACTGATAAAATGTATAGTAAATATGAAAACGGCTTACGACTGGTAAACCGAGTTTCCGGATTATGTCTTCTAGTTTTTAACATCATTGCAAGAAAAAAATAAATATCCGCTTTGTTACCTCTTGTCAAGCGTTTAATTGACATCGATTGCGTAACCAAAGCAGCCTATTTTTTTAATATAATTTTTTCATATTAAAAATAAATCCAATTTTCTAATGTTAAATAAAGGGCTACACCGAGCGCAGTATGATACGACCGCAGTATGTCGAACACTGAAATTTGAACGAGTGTAAACTAAAATGAATGAGGACACAGCAATTTGCTGGACACAATAAGGACCTTGAAACATTAATTAACTAGACAGAAATTAGTGAAAATGAAAATTAGCCCTTTTAATCCCTTATTACTAGGATATTGTAAGAGCTAAGAAATTCTGCTGACTACCATCAAGAGAAATCCAAAGAATAAACAGGTCGAAATGCAATGAAAAATAAAGATTTCACATATTTTGAAATATTGCAATTTGGCCCCTTTGACCCATTATAGCTTGGAAACCGAAGAGCAACGCAAAATATACTGCCATATTACTGAAAGATTGCAATGAGAACAATTCAAAGATAAAAATCCCATCAAAATCTAATGAAAAATAAAGATTTCACATATTTCTTATAATTGCAATTTAAATTTGGCCCCCTTTGACCACTTATAGCTCTGAAACAGTAAGAGCTGGGTGATTATCTGACAACTTTAATATTTGTATCGCAAACCTGTCCGAAGACGATTACTTACCCATTTGTTCGAATTTCTGACTTTTTTAAAGATCAGTCAACTAATTCACACCATGAACTATTCAGAAAAAAATGCTAGAAACCCATCAAAATCTGACGAAAAATAAACATTACACATATTTCTCATAATTGCAATTTTGGTCCCTTTGACCCCTTATAGCTCAGAAACGGTAAGCCTTACACTAAATCTGTTGACATGACTCTGAAAGCTTGTAATAAGAGGAATCAAAAGAAAAAAATCCCATCAAAATCTGATGTAAAATGAAGATTTCACATATTTCTAATAATTGCAATTTTGGTCCCTTTGACCCCTTATAGCTCAGAAATGGTAAGACTTACACCAATCTGTTGGCATAACTCTAAAACCTTGCAATGCAATGAGAGGAATCCAAAGAAAAAAAATCCCATCAATTCTGATGTAAAATGAAGATTTCATATATTTCTAAAAAATGCAATTTTGTCCCCTTTGACTCCTAATAGCTCGGAAACGGTAAGAGCTACGCCAAATGGGGTAAATGTTAAGGGGACAACATCCCATCCCTAAGTTTAAAAGACCCAAAACAAAGTATCTAGGGGTCACCGTTTTGTCTTCAACACAATGAGGAACCTCACACCATATGGCAAGCTCTAAATGTCTCAAAAAAGTAAAACGTGAATTAAGACTGAAAATACCGAAGTTGCATAGGAAAGATAATAAATCAATGACCACAATATCCCGAATCAGCGGGAAATCTAGTGGTAAAAAATTATCTCCCTTCTAAATACAGGGCTACGCCGAGCGCAGCATGAAACGACCACAGCATTTCATCTACTGAAATTTGAACAAGTGTAAACTTAAATGAATATGGATACAGTAGCTTGCTGGACACAATAAGGACCTTGACACATAGATTAACTTGACACAAACTAGTGAAACTCAAAATTAGCCCTTTTAATCCCTTAAAAGGATATCGTAAGAGCTAAGAAAAATCTGTTGACTACCAACTAAAAGCTTACATTAAGAGAAATCCGAAGAAAAACTCAGATTGAAATCAAAAATAAAGATTTCTTATATTCAGAAATATTGCAATAGCTTGGAAAACACAAGAGCCACGCAAATCTATTGCCATACTACTGAAAGTTTACGATGAGAATAATCCAAAGAAAAAAATCCCATCAATTCTAATAAAAAAAAAGATTTCACATATTTCTGATAATTGCAAATTTGGCCCCTTTGATCCCTTATAGCTCGGAAATGGTAAGAGCCACGTCAATTCTGTTGACATACTACTGAAAACTTAAAATATGAGGAATCCAAAGATAAAAATCCCATCAAAATCTGATGAAAAATAAAAATTTAAGGTTATCCGCATGTTTGCAATTTTGGCCCTTTCAGTCCCTTATACCTTTGAAAGGAAACAAGTTATCAAACATCTGATAGGGCAGCACTAGTTAATTTTTCATTAGGAATCCATTGCCAAAAACTGCATCAAATCCGACTTAAAATAAAAAAAATTAAAATTTTCTAAGAAGTACACTGAAAGACACCCCGTCAAAATCCGATAAATAATAAACATTCTACAGTCAAATATGTAAAAAGAGTTGTCAGAAGACAACATAGCTCGCCGGGAATTCCAGTAACCTCAATGCACAATAAATTCGAAAGTAATAGAAAGCTTTCTTTACAAGAAAGTCAAATATATCAAATATAAACACCCTATCATTAAAAAACTTAATTCTAGAAGCAAAGTTAAAGTTTTTAAAAAATTGCCCCCAGGGCAAGGTCAAGGTCAAAATGTCTACAAATATGGTACCACAAGAAAGCTCTAACCATAAGGAAGTTACATACAAAATATAAACACCCTACCACTAAAGGCCTACCTTCTAGAGGCAAGGTTAAAGTTTTTTACAAATTGCCCTCAGGGCAAATATAAACACCCTACCGCTAAAAGCCTACCTTCTATAGGCAAGGTTAAAGTTTTTTAAAAATTGCCCTCAGGACAAGGTCAAGGTCAAAATGTCTACAAGTATGGAACCAGAAGAAAGCTCTCATCATAAGGAATTTACAAACCAAATATAAACACCCTCCCACTAAAAGCCTACCTTCTAGAGGCAAGGTTAAAGTGTTTTTAAAAATTGCCCTCAGGGCAAGGTCAAGGTCAAAATGTCTACAAGTATGGTACCAGAAGAAAGCTCTCATCATAAGGAAGTTACATACCAAATATGAACACCCTACCACTAAAAGCCTACCTTCTAGAGGCAAGGTTAAAGTTTTTTGAAAATTGCCC
>MJUU01019968.1:25011-44596 GCA_002080025.1 Modiolus philippinarum
GGGTAAGTCCATGTATGGCTATCTGAAACCCAAAGAATTGATCAGATCAAAATTTAAGATAGGAGGTGCACAATGGTATCATGTTATGAAGATTCTCTGAAACTTTCATCAAATTCCAGTCATTTGTTGAGGAGGAGTTGCGGATACAATTTCGGACGGACGGACAGACGGACACAACGAATACTATATACCCCGCTTTTTTCAAAAAGCGGGGGTATAATAAACTCCTCACAAAAATATGGGTATCATCAGATGATCCGAAAGGCTAAACATGATCTGATGATACCCACATTTTCTCAAAAGTCTGGTTACGGCATCTGGATCCACTGTCATCTGGATGATCCACTGTAAAATGTGTATTCTTTTTGAAATTAATGAATCCATTGAGTTTATGTTTAAGTTATTCTGATCTATTATTTTTAATGTTAGATTTCATCAGAAAGAACTGTTCTCATAAAATCAATCACGTTTGGTGCAAATTTCACCCTTACCTTCGTTTGGTTTTTTTACACTTGACCTCAAAATATAAAAAAATACCGAAGTTGCATGAAAACAGTAAATTTCGGTATGCTGTACCCTCTCATCAGCAGCATTAAACCTCAAAAGAAAAGATGGACGCTTGGCTCGGAACCATAGGACTACCAAATATAGTAATTGTTATTAAGAGCACGATACTCGCATTTTGACAAACGAATTCTTATCTGATGTGTTTTAATATTTTATTATTCATCTGTATAAAAAGTTTGTGTAAATAAATATTTATTTGGCACATTTGTCTAATATCAGTATATTGAGAACTACTATCACATCACAACAATTCCATCTAAAGATGGGAAGATTCTATTTCTGTATTGTCATCATTTGGCAATGTGTACACGTTGACGGGAGGGACGGGAGATGCTGATTGGCTCATACTTTCCTCAGGAACTTCATTTGGCAATGTATACGAAATAACGGACGGAACTGGAGATTCGCCTACAGGCCTTAAATCGGCAGAAAACGTTGGACTTGCACTAGAATGACTTGTTACTGGTGGAGGGGTAGGGGAACCTGATAAACTGAACTTCACTGGTTCTCCATATAATGCATCTTTTGATGGTGTAGACTTTGTTTTGTCCTCGAGTATATCATTGTTTTTATAAGTGCTTTGTACAACTGGTTCTTGAATAATTTCAACAGTACCTGGCAGTTGGCCATCGTCTGGTTTTACAGGAGTTATTCCATATAATTGTCTTTGAGTCGGACTTCTTAGCTGTTGAACACTTTCTGTTTCTTTTAGTTTTGATTCTATATCTTCAATATACGGTTTTGGCTCTGGAAGTACAACTGCAGAATTAATGTCGTTATCAATTTGTTTGCTTATCTTTTCCTGTGCTTTCTTTTCTTTTTTGTTTACCTGTCGGGGTTTCTTACTCGCCCTTTTCTCATAAATTTGTGTAACAATGATATAGAACATGAGGACTGTAAATCCTATTCCTGCTACAAGGAATATAGGACCGAGAATGAACAAATCAGGAATATCATGTTCTATTCCAACTATTATCAAAGCAATCCCCGATCCAATCAGAAATATTCCTATTACCGTCAAACATATAGCGGTATATTTTTTGGAATCGGTTTTCCTTTTGTATGGTTTTAACTTTATCACTGGTGATTCTGAAGGTTTATCAGAGATCATTGTAACATTGATTCCGTCATGAAAATTTTTCTCTACTGAAAGGTAACCATTTTACCGATTTATGATGCACAACTCCGGCCACAAAAAATATCTTTTCCTCTTCATTTTAAAACACAAGTTAATTCCAGATACCTATATTTGAATCATATGTACATGCCAGAATTTGTATAAGTTAACGCATTTTTAATCTTGATACATAATTCCAGTGTTAGATGCCATTTTGGTTCATAATCTATGACTTCTATTTCAAAATCCCGCGAGAACGAATGGTTTTAAATAGCTAGGTGCATTAAAAGATATTGTGCATAAAATTTTGCAATATTGGATTTTACTTAATAGACTTTATAAACTATAACTTTGTTTAATGTAAAACCAATCAATAATAGACGAAGTATCGGGATCTGTATGGCAACAGACAACAAATACACAGGTTCTTACTGAATCAATTATAGACCATTATTAGTTTAAATAGTCAGATATCACGGGTGGATTGCTTCATTTAAAAACACTTGAAGTATTTCTGAACTGGTATCATCTGTCAAGTCAATCGATTTTAGGCTTTAATGTTTGTTAGCACCTCTGCCACCACAAACCATTACACTCCCCTGATTCTTGTTGATGTCTGTACTTGATCATTTAAAACACTATAATGAATATATAATGCCCATTTTAGCTTCCTTTCTATACAGTATAAGCTCAGCCATGCAAGCCTGTAAAAATGTTATAAATTTTATAAATAACAAAATACCAAAGTTACTGTATAATTACTTTCTATATTACATTTCGACAACTTATGTCTCTTTACTGCAGATAAAATCCGAACATTTTAGAGACCATACACCAAAAATTTGTAAACATTTATATTCGGTAAAAAGCTCCAATACAAAACAACAATAAAAGCGTTGTTCCTTTGCTTGTTTTTTACCATGTATTTGTAGAGATTTTGTCTCGTGTGCATTTACTCCATATCCTTTTATTCACCACTCCTAAGGGCTGGCGTTTTATGTTAAACAACTATTTCGGTCAAGTTTGATTCCGATTGTCTAAGCAGTTTCAGAGGAACAGATCATTGAATGTCTTCTCCCATAGGGTCCAATATTAAAACTTTGTTCCCTACTGCCGGCCAGTTTGAATATCGCGCTGACCTGAAAAATAAGTGCTTTGCAGGGGACCACCCAAAGACTTTTGTTGCCAAACTTGATTTCATTTGGCTTAGCGGCTTCAGGGGAGAAGAACTTTGAATGTCTTTTCCCAAGGGTCCAATGTCCAATGTTAAAACTGCGTTCCCCGCTGGTAGCCATTTTGGATATAGCACTGAGCTGAAAAACTTTTTTGTGACCATGTTTGATTCCAATTGGCTCAGCAGTTCTAGAGGAGAAGATCTTTGAACATCTTATTAACAGCAACTGCGGTATTACGTTATTCCAATAGTGTCCAACGTTAAAAATATATTACATGCTGGCAGTTTTCTTAATTGAGGTGCGAACCAGAAAAACATGGTTTATGTAGGGGACCGCCAAAGGTCAATTTTGCCCAAGTTTGGTTCCAATTGGCCCAGTAGTTTCAGTGAAGACCTTTAAAGAAAAGTTTACGCTGGACGGACTACGGACGAAACGTGATGGCAAAAACTCACCTAGAGCTATAAGGGCAATGACTCAAAGACAGTAAGTAGATCTTATCATGCTGAACATTTTTTGCACCAGTCAGATTTTATATATCTGTAACGGTTAATTTCGAGTAGTTTGTAAAACACAGCCTGCTAAGCTCACCTCGATGCGTAGCATTGTCACACGTTGCACATGTCAGTAAACAGGAATGGACTATAATCATTATTTTTAACAGATTCAGTCATGCATAAATTGTAGTTTACAGTCCGCATCGGAAGCATTCATTGTTGTTTTCATCCAAAATTGCTTCATACATACCGATATGGTTGCTAAGGGACACGTCAGTAAGCGGGAATGAACTTTAACCATTCTACCTAACAGAGTCGCTCATGCGTAAAATGTAGGTCAGAGACAGCATCCGAAGCATGCATTGTTGTTGTCATCCCAAANTGCTAAGCTCACCTCGTTGCGCAGCATTGTCACACGTTGCACATGTCAGTAAACAGGAATGGACTATAATCATTCTTTTTAACAGATTCAGTCATGCATAAATTGTAGTTTACAGTCCGCATCGGAAGCATTCATTGTTGGTGTCAACCAAAATTGCTTCATACATACCGATATGGTTGTTAAGGGACATGTCAGTAAGCGGGAATGAACTTTAACCATTCTACCTAACAGAGTCGCTCATGCGTAAAATGTAGGTCAGAGACAGCATCCGAACCATGCATTGTTGTTGTCATCCCAAAATGCATCATGCATACCAGTATGGTTGATGTGGGCCATGTCAGTTATTGGGAATGGACTTTAACCATTCTACCAAACGAAGTCACTCATGCATAAAATGTAGGTCAGAGACAGCATCCGAAGCATGCATTGTTGTTGTCATCCCAAAATGCATCATAGATACCAACATGATTGATGTGGGCCATGTCAGTAAGTGGGAATGGACTTTAACCATTCTACCTAACCAGGTCGCTCATGCGTAACATGTAGTTTAGAGACAGCATCTGTAGCATGCATTGTTGTTGTCATCCCAAAATGCATCATAGATACTAATATGGTTGATGTTGGCCATGTCAGTAAGCAAGAACGGACTTTAACCATTCTGCCTAACCAAGTCGCTCATGCGTAAAATGTAGGTCAGAGACAGCATCCGAAGCATGCATTGTTGCTGTCATCCCAAAATGAATCATACATACCAATATGGTTGATGTGGGCCATGCCAGTAAGCAGGAATGGACTTTAACCATTCTACCTAACCAAGTCGCTGATGCATAAAATGTAGGTCAGAGACAGCATCCGACGCATGCATTCCAGTTGTCATCCCAAAGTGCATCAGGCATACCAATATAGTTGATGTGGGGCATGTCAGTAAGCAGGAATGGACCTTGACCATTCTTCCAAACCGGACGCCGACGCTAGGGGTATCACATAAGCCCCCTCACTTCGTGAGGTGAGCTAAAAACGGCACTTTAGTCCTATGTTCTATTTTAAGTAACAACAGCCATGTTGTTTGTTCTTCGGACATAAAAATCACAAACTTGAAAGTAGATACCCTGGTGATGATTCAGGTCTTGCTTCATAGATGTTGACGCAGCAGTTACAGAGGAGAACATCTTTGAAAAACTGAACGCCAACTTATGGCTATAGCTCACTTTGCCCTTTAGGCCTGGTGAGCTCAAAATGACACTAAAATACAGTAACACAACTACCCCCTGCAGCTGAGTCTCTCTTTGTTTTATGGGAGTTTATACTGTTAATGTTCCCATTCTGAATGCTTCGTTTGTTTAGTTCAATTTGATTGAATGGTTTTAAGAGATGAACAATTTAGTGACAGACATTTACTGCATACAATGGACATATTTTGTTTGACCTTTGTAAATGATTTTCAATGTTTCGTTTCCTTTACGTTACCATGTATTTGTAGGGACTTTCCCCATTTACATCTATATCATATCTTTTTATTTATTTATATATGTATATTTCCATTCAGCTTGGTGGTTTCAATACTCGATACTAAAAAATAAAATAACTCTATACCAAAGCTATCTCAGCTGTAATTTTTAGGGGTGTAATGGGTGTTTTTATTGATTATCTGCTTCACAAATGTGCGGAAATAAGAATGCACGTGTTAATGCTATAACACGTTTCGGACAACAAATACCTATTTCTTCTGCAGATGGTCATTAGAACAACTTAATGTGTTATTTAAGTAAAGATAAATCAAAATGGCCAAAAATCAAAGAATGACAGTAGTGCTGGTAGAAAACTAATTAGTAAATCCCCTCAAAAGAACGGCAAGATCGCTTAAGAACAGAGCTTTGGATGGAGGAGATACTCCTGAATTTTGGTGGAACAACAGTGATTTGTGAAGAGACATAAACCGAAGCAAAGCAGCATATGCAAGTATATATTTGCTGTAATAAAGCAGAGCATGGTATCCTTCTACTAGTCCTAAAACTTTTATATATATTTCTTTTAATTTCAATATTTGTTTCTATCACATAGTACATACTTGATAAACAAAAGTTTTGAAACAAAGAACAAAAACAAACAAATATTTGTCAAAAGGACAATAAAAAGTACATTGTCATGTTAATCAGCATATTTATGTTACAAAATATTAGTATATACAAATATGATAATATATGTAATATGTATATGTAATCTTTTAAAAACTTGGAAGAACTTCTTTGCTGGGTGTTACCTGAATAACACATACTTGATATGTTTAAGTACATGGAGTACAATCCCCCTTATTAAAACTACAAATAAAGCATTGAATGTTCGATAATACAGATGAGAATAATGAGATAAGACGTCTTTCAAATATAACTAATAAAAAATGGAATATAAACTGGAGGCTCACTTGATTCTGTATTCATCTAGAAAATAGGTCTTGGTCTTTATTCATCACTAGAGGTCATATCAGATAGAAAGTTTTTTGCTGATGTGACTGTTTCGTTCTTGATTGTAACTATTTGTTCAGTTGTGTAATTTGATACATGTCAGTTATTTTTGACTTATTAAATTGTTATGATTTTGTTCGTTATTGCTCAATTGTTGGTCTAAATTCAAACAGAGTAGACAATATTTGAAAACCTGAAGTTTGAAATTAATCATGTTGATGATTTATAATGCATAAACCAACATATTGGTTTCAGCTTATCTCATATACATTGAATGATGTTTTCTATCCTTTTCAATGAGGGCAGCCATTCCAACATTTAAACAGGAGGCTCTAAAGAATTGTATCCCTCACCTGGACCTTTATTTACAAAGACAGTCCATGTTAAATAAGCCATAGTTAAACTAAGGTTCAGATATGCCTAGAAGTGTAAGGGGAAAAGATCTTTGAAAATGTATCAGTAAGGTCCAATTTTAAACTAAGTTCCCTGCTGCCAGCCATCTTGGATCAAACATGAAACTGAAAAACACTTTTTATAGAGGACGGCCTTATATCTATAGTAACCAATAGAAAAAAGAAGGGAAACGGGGAATGTGTCAAAGAGACAACGACCCAAAGGGGAGTAATAACAACTCAAAGCCACCATAAGATCTTCAATGAACGGTGAGAAAACCCCACACCCAACGGTAGGTCGGAGTCGGCCCCTGAACCAAGTTTGGTTACATTGGCTCAGCAGTCATGGAGATCTCTTTGAATGTGTTTTCCCATATGGTCCAATGTTAAACTATGTACCCCTCTGGCAGACATCTTTGATATAGCATGGACCTATAAAAACACTATAACAGGGGAACACCTAAGGACTATTGTGGTCATGTTTTGTTAAAATCAGCTGAGGGTCCAATGTTAAAACTATATTCCCTGCTGGCAGTCATCTTGGATAGGGCAGGGACCTAAAACACATTTTTTAAGGAAACACAAAATGAATCATGGTGACTTCAAGATGAAAAAACAATAATAAAAGCATTGTTACATTGCTTCTTTATCATATATTTAGAGACTTTGTCTCATGAGCATTTACTCCATGTTTATTGTGGCTAAGTTTGGCTCCAACTGGCAAGGCAAATTCAGGGATGAGAACTTTTTGAATGTGTTTTCCCGTAGGATAAAATAAACTATGCATCTTGGATATAGAGGAGACCTGAAAAACACTTTTTGCAGGGGACCAACTTAGTACTATGGTAGCCAAGTTTGGTTCAATTGGATCAGCAGTTTTCAGAGGAAAAGATCTTTGAATATTTTTTCCCATATGGTCAAATGTTAAGACTACGTTCCTCGTTGGTGGCCAACTTGGATATAGCCTGGATTAAAAACTCATTTTTGCAGGGGACCATCAAAGGACTATTATCACCAAATTTGTTCCAATTGGATCAACATTTTCTGAGGAGAGGATCTTTGAATCTGCTTCCCTATAGGGTACAATATGCCCCACTGGTGGCCATCTTGAATATAGCACTGATCTTAAAAAACAACATTTTTGAAACAGACCACCCAAGGACTATTGTCAGAAGTTTGAATCAAATTGGCTAAGTTGTTTAAAATCTTTGAATATCTTTTCATATTTGTTCCCATGTTAATTGATGTCGCCTTTGGTTAGCATCGAACTTGAAGGACAAATCTTCTGAAGAGGACAAGCCAAAGACTACTGTGACTATGTGAGTTTTCTATTGGCCAAGTGGTCGAGAAGAAAGGATCTTTGAATGTTTTCCCATAGGATCCAATGTAAAAATATGTTCCTATTGATGGCCGTTCAGGATGGAATGTGGACTTGTGATACCAAATTCTCAAGATTACTTAAGGAATATTGAAACCAAGCTTGTTTCAATCGGCATTTTTGTTTCAAAGAAGATCTTAGAATGTTTCCATATGTAAATGTTGAAATATGTTCCTTATGTAATTGAGTTACAGACCAGCTGATAAATGGATCTCTCAAGGACTAATGTATGTGATTGAGTTACAGACCAGCTGATAAAAGGATATCTCAGGAATAATGTGACCTAATTTGATTCCAATTACAACAGTGGGAAAAGATTTTTTTTTTAAATATCAACAGATAACTAGAAAATGTGTCTGTAAGCCACGGATGCCCTGCAATAAATTTATCGCAAAACCTGAACTCATAATTTCACCGAAGTCATTCATGCATAAAATGTAGGTCATCGACACCCAATTGCTAGTGAAACAGGAAGTTCTTCATTAGATGAATGTTTCAGTGAAATATCATGATGCTACAATACATAGTCGTTGAAAAACAGACTTATTTGCAAAAGTTAACCAAAGTCACTGAAGCGTAAAATGTAGGTCAAAGACACCTAATTGTCAATGATTTGGGTTGTACTCATCAAAGTAATTATTTTGATGAAACATCATTGTCTTATAATGTGTAGTTGTTGAGAAATTGACTTTAACACAAAACTTAACCAGAGTCACTCAAGCATGATGGAAGGACGGACAAGGGTAACACTATATGCCCCTTCCACATTCATGGGCGGGGCATAAAAAGTGATTGAAAAAGCTTAAACTGGTTAAAATAAGGTGAGACAAAGGGGATGATTTCTACTTTGTAAACCCTGACATAGTAAAAGAGGTAGATTATATATACCCTCACATTTTAAGATACTACAACTGATATAAAAAAAATAAATATAATTGACAAATGATTTCTCACATACTTCAATATTAATTCAATGCAAAACCCACTCTCAGACTGTCTCTGTCTCTCAGTAAAAATGATGTTTGTCTTTCAAATTGTTCTGTTCAATGTTCAGTATCTCTCTCTATCTCTCATGTGAAAGTCAGTATCAATGCCCCATTAAGACTTATTTGATCTTTATATCTACAGCCGAACTTCAACGGCTCAAACAACGAAGGGACCAATGAAAACAGTTCCGAGCCAAAAGGATGTTTGAGATATCGAGGTCGAACTACACTTAAACTTGAAAGGACCACAAATAGGGATCGTGATATCCATGGAGTTCCAGTTATTTCAGTTCAAGCCATTGAAGTGCTTCTGTATAAATAAAAATCTGGTATTAAATTAAAATACCCACATTAACAAATACCCAAATAAAAGCAGTGATCTTTAAAAATCTAATGTATCACATCATATGAACATCAACAGATAGTAATGTGACAATGAAAGTGTATACCTAATATTCCCTATATAAACATGTAAAAAATAAAAATAAATTCTGCACTTGTTGAATGAGCAAACTATTTTTTTTTCAAGTAAAATAAACATGTGTATTTCATTCATAATTCACATATACATAATATAGTAAGATATAACTGCATAAATTATATGTGTTTTTCAATATTGATAACAATAATTTTTATTTATGTCAGTAGGATCCAGGAACCCATTTACAGTACATGTAGTTTAGGACTGGGGGTAACATATGATAGTCCAAGTTTAGGACTGGTAGTAACATATAATAGTCCAAGTTTAGGGCTGGGAGCAATATATATAAGTCCAAGTTAGGGGTGGAAAACTGCACATCCATATAGAGTATCAAATAAATATTAGGATTAAAAAATGTTTGTCAAAATTATTTTGATGTAATTTGTTCATCTTAATTTTTATAAATCAATAACTTTAATGAGTTAGCATTTTAAGGTATGCAAAACTCACATTTTATCAAGGTGAGGTAATTTATGCAGAAATAGATGGAAAATCATATTTTCATTATTTCTTCAAAAAATACATGTATGACTTGTGATTCCTGTTTTTTTATTCCAGATTTCAAAAATAATGAACAGAAGAAAACACGAAACACCTACAATGGCTGAAAATTACAATCACATGCCACAATACATCAGGGAACTGCAGGGAAGATAAACCCTGAAAATAGATGATAGGAACTCGGGATAGCCAGACTTGGTACTGGCACTAGCAAAAAATAGCTGTATGGTTAAACTGGTTTTCTGGTACCGTATTCAAAAGTCTCATTACACAAATGCACACTTGCTCTTTACCTTGGAAAAATATTATTCTTATAATGAAAGCACACATTATAACATGATAAGGATGTACCAGAATCTATAGAGAATTTCTTTGAGTGATGCAATATTTTGTTGATCCAAGGTCAAGGTTTAATGTCCTTACTTGGCAATCTAAGAAAGTCACTTACTTAAACTGAAAATCTTATTTAGGTGCTTAATGCCTGGTTCAACACCCAAGTTCAAATTTGGTAATCAAACTATGAAACTCAATAACTCTCTTAACATTTTATCATAGCAAGTTAAAAAAATATTGAAATGCTTAGTAAATCATGTTTCAAGGCAGCCATTAACAATGGTTTCTGAACTTCAACAGACAAAAATATTGGTGAACATGTTTTGCATAACTTGTCACTGTAGCCTTGACTCATTACATGTAGCTTGAATTAAAATATGCACAATTTTTTCTGTTTTTTATATTTGATTATATGACCAATATTAAGTGGTTTTTGAGTGCATGTATACAGTGAAATGTAGTCGGGTATCATTAGGATGGGATGATGAATTCAAATGTAGACTTGATGGTGAATTCGAATGCAGACTTGGTGGTTAATTGGAATGTAGACCTGATGGTGAATTTAAATGTAGACTTGATGGTGAATTCGAATGTAGACTTGATGGTGAATTGGAATGTAGACTTGATGGTGAATTCGAATGTAGACTTGATGGTGAATTGAAATGTAGACTTGATGGTGAATTCGAATGTAGACTTGATGGTGAATTTGAATGTAGACTTGATGGTGAATTGGATTTTAGACTAAATGGTGAATTTGAATGTAAAGTTGATGGTGAATTGGAATGCAGACTTTTTGGTGAAATGGAATGTATACTTGATGGTGAAATCGAATGTAGACTTGATGGTGAATTGAAATGTAGACTTGATGGTGAATTCGAATGTAGTCTTGATGGTGAATTCGAATGTAAACTTGATGATTAATTGAAATGTAGAGTTAATGGTGAATTCGAATGTAGACTTGATGGTGAATTCGAATGTAGACTTGATGGTGAATTCAAATGTAGAGTTGATAGTGAATTGGAAATGTTTACTCGATGGTGAAATGGAATGTGGAATCGATGGTAAATTGGAATGTAGACTTGATGGTGAATTGGAATGTAGACTTGATGGTGAATTCGAATGTAGACTTGATGGTGAATTGAAATGTAGAGTTGATAGTGAATTGGAAATGTTTACTCGATGGTGAAATGGTATGTCGAATCAATGGTGAATTGGAATGTAGACTTAAATGGTGAATTGGAATGTAGACTTGATGGTATATTGGAATGTGAGTTGATGGTGAATTGGAATGTAGACTTGATGGTGAATGGGAATGTAGACTTGATGCTGAATTGGAATGTAGACCTCAATATAAAATAAATGGTACTCGATGCTAAACATCTACATCTACAAGAAGTGTTGTGTAGTCTGATGTCATAAGTAAGGGATGGTGAATTGGAAGGTAGACTTTAATTTAAAATTAATGATACCTAGGCTTTTACTGTTACCTACATGTACATGTATACAATGTTTGTGTAGTCTGAAGTCATTAGTAAGGGATGGTGAATTGGAATGTAGACTTTTAAATAAATGATACTGGCTGCTTGTACAGTCATGTACATATGTATGAAGTGTTGTGTAGTCTTATTCATTGGAAACTTGCATAAATTGCCTTTGATCTACTGTAGCTGATAATGTCAGTATCACTGAACTGGTCAAAATGCAAGAAATCATCAGGTTACTGGCGAGACCTCACATGTGGGTTGCCATTGTATTGATAAAACTTGTCCTATTCATATGTGTCATATCATACATGAAAAATTTATAAATTTATATTATAAGAATAATCTATGGCAATAAAAAGTACAAATGTATATTAACAATAGTATAATAGAAATTTCAACTTCCGATAAAGTCGTTTGTTCTTTGTGAATTAACAATAACAGAAATACATATAATGTAACATATCAGTCTCAACCTAACAGTATTCCTTGACACTGGCCATGTTAATGTCTATATGGGTCATATTCAATACAGAAAATTTTCAGAAAAGTGTGTCAGATAAAAGGGACCACCAGGGGCATTCATTCTAAAAGGATAAGATGAAGAATCAGCATGCAGATATCAATCTCAAAATAAAGTAATGATGTACCAAGAACTGAACATCAAACAATAAGAAGTTTTTAAGTGCAGACACTGCTTTTATCAGAAAAGGTGCAAACCATAAAAACGATTTTTCAAGTTCCTCAAAAATCTGACTTTGATAAAAAAAATTATAAAAATTAAACATATCTTAATTTGATAATTTTTGTGTTGTCAAAATTTCATATAAAAATAGAATGCAAATAAAACAGATGATACATGGATAAAAATGAATAACAAAAATACTTATAAATATATAATATATATAAAATTGTTGATGCCATTTAGCCGCACATCAAATGCAAGAAGATAATGCATTGCTAAATTTCTTGAAAAATATATAAATAATAATATCATTTTTTTCTTATAAAAAAATTGTCAAAATTTGGTCACTGCATTTTCTTCTTCAAAAGCTACTTTATGTTTTGATTTCGTTGTACTTGAAGATTTTATTTCGTCATCAGATGATTTAAGATATTCATTTTCTGACACAACAGAGTTTCTATTTTGATCTGGAGCAGTTACAAAAGATGCATTACTACTTGATAAACTCTGATTTCCCGTTTTAGCCAAAAACATTTCGGACCTTTTAGACTCTGTCGTAGCTGGCCAAACTTCAACCATAACACTGGATACTGTCTTTCTATCAGCACTCCCAATCCTACTGAAACTTCCCGAATATTGGTCATTTATGTGAATACTTCCTCCATGGTTACTAAAAGCACTTTCTTGTCTGACGTAGTTGTCCTCTTTCTGATTAGTGGGGGAATATCCAATTTTCCTATTGTGGTATAAAGGTCTGACTATCATAGCTATAATACAAGTAGATACAAAAGTACCAAACACTAGGAATATCCCACCAAGAATAGTGGAATCTACTATATCTAATGTTTCTCCCAGGATAATTAGAGTCAGTCCTAATGCCAACAGAAATATAATAATACAAACTCCACACAGTGTATCCTTATGGTTTTCACCACACCATACACTGTCAAACCTATGGCCTTTTTTATCAGGCATGGTTAGTACGTTCTTATTTCATGGCTTATGTATTATTTCATCATTTGAACATCTCAATACCTTGCTGTTTGATCCATTGCTACAGAGAAAGGTACTATCAATCTGTAAAAACAAATAAATTGTTATCAAAACAAGACATTATTAATTGTTGGTCTGTAAACAATTAATTTGGTGGATGCAACATACTAGTAACCTTGTATGGTAAAAAAAATCTGCAACAGATTATTTTTTCTATCCCTCTTGAAACCTTATATTTTAATTTAATAAATTGAAAATGCTATGCTATGCTCTGTGCTCATCACTCTCTGTTTTGTTTTGTTTAGTTTGTTTTTAGGGGGCCACTGGAATAACACTGGTTGATTTTTTTTCATGTTGTTGAATCAAATAAGAATGGTCAAATTAATTTTTGTTGGACATGTTGGATGAACAGATTGTCACACCAGATTTTTAGGAGATAAAGCCACTCCTGGTGTTTAAAAATCAGAGCTATACTGTATGAAATACACATTAGTGTCACAAAGGTATAAAGCTATATACATGTACTTCAATTGTTTCAAGCCTAGGCCCTTTTTATTCCATCACTGAAAAAGAGCTACTTGGCTCAAAACATTTGGCCCCTTTTCTTATTTATTAATTTATTCCATCTTAAACAATATTCCACATTTTACTCACCCCTTTTGATGGCTTAGTTTTACATTTAATTAATTCTTTCATTTTGCACTTGATTTACTATGCAACATTCCTAAGTTTACTTTATATTTTACAAAGACAAATACAGTGAAAGCAGTACTGTGTGTACCAATGTGTACACAGTTTAGTTTGTACTACATCAGTCAGGGGCATAACCAAAATCAGTTATTTTTTAATAACCTTTTTAAGTTATTTTTTAAATTTCCTTTTTGAAAAAATAACCAATTGCAGTTATTTTTTTGTAATATCATGTAATTATAAAATTTTCTGACAAAGCATGCATTTTTTTCTGATAAAGTAACTATTTCTGTTTCATTTGAAGGTTGAAACTCTTTTGCATGTAATCATGAACCTATTGTGTAATGCTTTAGAAGTATAGGACACCATGGAGACATCAAATATCAATTAAGAAGTCATTACTTGCATGCTCAAGAACAGGAAATAATTACCCAAACCAACATGTGGCCTTGTGGCTTGTGTCTAAAATGAGACTTCAGTGCCATATTAAAGATTTGTGGTATATTTGAAACAAAAAAATATGAAATATAATCTTTTTCAGTTATTTTCAATTTTTTCCTAATTACTGAAGTTGAAATATAAAGAAAAACTCAAATGGTTTCAACTTGTATTGGCAGTAAAAATCATGTTTATCATAAATATATTAATATACATAATAAATATAAATAAATGAAATGTAACATGATATATACATAACATTTTTTTTTTTCAAAATGTTCCACCTTATAGAGTAAAACATTACAAGCAAAAAGTACTAATTTATATATATTTCAATAAGGACTTAATTTTGTTAAAGGTTAAATTAAAGGCGGGAGGGAGGGAAAAAAATTGCTCTCAAAATTTTCCTCAAAACATTTACATAATAATGTGTACGGGATAAGAAAACCAAAAAAAAAATACAGTAAACAAAGGAAAATTTATTACCTAGCCATTGAAAATAATAGATATAATTACTTGAGAAGAATTTAATATTAAGACCTCCCTCGCATAACTAGAAAAATCCAGATAAATCTAATGTAATCCAAACAAATCAGTGAAGTGGAAATTTAGATATTTCACTTTGCTAATTAAATAATTTGAATATCAAATTAATCCAAGGGAGATATTTTTTCTTTATGGTCAGGAGAGATAAGTTGGATACTAAAAGTTATCTAAACTAGAGAATGTGTCTGTAAAACATGGATGCCCCGCCAAAAGATTAATCGCAAAGGATAACCTCATATTAAAATGTAGGTCATTAATTTGGGTAGTGCTCATCAAGGCAATTAATTTGATGACATACTATTGTCCTATAATGTGTAGTTGTTGAGAAATGGACTTTAATGCAAAACTTAACCAAAGTCACTGAAGTGAAAAATTTAGGTCAAAGCCACCTTATTGTCAATGATTTGGGTAGTGCTCATCAAAGCAATTACTTTGATGAAATATCATTGTCCTATAATGTGTAGATGTTGAGGAATGGACTTAAAAGCAAAACTTAACCAAAGTCACTGAAGCGTAAAATATAGGTCAAAGCCACCTGATTGTCAATGATTTGGGTAGTGCTCATCAAGGCAATTAATTTGATGACATATCATTGTCCTATAATGTGTAGTTGTTGAGGAGTGGACTTTAACGCTAAACTTAACCAAAGTCACTGAAGTGTAAAATATAGGTCAAAGTCACCTCATTGTCAATGATTTGGGTAGTACTCATCAAGGGAATTGATTTGATGAAATATCATTGTCCTATAATGTGTAGTTGTTGAGAAATGGACTTTAACGCAAAACTTAATCAAAGTCACTGAAGCATAAAATGTAGGTCAAAGATATCTAATTGTCACAGAGTTGGGTAGCACTCATAAAGGCAATTAATTTGAAGAAACATCATTGTCCTATAATATGTAGTTGTTGAGAAATAGACTTAAACATAAAACATGAACCAGAGTCACTCAAGCATGAAATATAGGTCAAAGAGTGAAACTACCTAGTGAACTATGCAGTACTATCAAAGATCTACCTACTGACTTATTATCAAGGTTGGCAAAAAGGCGGACAATACTAGTATTGTCCGGGGCAGTGGACAATACCGGTATATACCGGACAATACTGGACAATTGAAATTAAAGACAGTTTTACAATTTTGAGCCTATAATACACATATTGATACCCTTGTCAGACAGGTGTGGTTGATGGTTATATTTTGCTAAGTAGGTTAAAAGTTTGTCCAAAATCATAATATTAGTAAATTGAAATAATAATAGGAATTTTAAAATTGTATGTTCAAATATTATTTAGATAAAGGCAATAGCCATAGTGGTAAATACTGGTCAAATAAAATAAATTTGTGCATTTTGATACTGGTTGATACAGAAAATATGTTTCAGATTTTATTCATTTGTTTATCTAATAGATTGTCATTAATGAGCCACAAAGTTGTTAGATTTACCTGTACTATATACAATGTATATGATACCCTTAATTAGTTAGCAAACAGGTGGCTGTGTGGCAATTATAAATTATAGCTGTCAAAATGGTATTTGTAGTGTTTATTTAAGGGATTAATTACTGTAAAATGGACAGGAAACTCATGTAGGTAGTAAAAGACAATAAACACTTGCTGTCTGCCAAGTTTATACATTGTAAAAGATAATAAATCAACAACAAAAAAACAATTAAAATGTACAATGTTTAATATATTATTGACAACTTTGTACTGTCCAGCAATTGACCATTTTTTTTGAAAATTTTAATCGTTCAGTATTGTCCACTTGAGGAGTATTGTCCAGGGCAGTGTTTTGCTGGTAAAAATAAAAACAAAAGTTAAAAGAGAATATAGAAGGGTACAGTGTATATACTATTGACCACTTAAAATTTGTATTGACCACTTAAACTTTGTTTTGTCCAGCAATTGACCATTTAAAATTTCAATCGTCCAGTATTGTCCACTTGAGGAGTATTGTCCAGGGCGGTATTTACTGGTAAATACATGTACCACTGGTAAATACCGTAGGTGGTTTTTGCCGCCCAACCTTGCTTATTATCATTGTTCTACCTCTTCTGAGAAATGGACCTAAACGCAAAACTTAACCAGATGTACGGTCGTACGGAAGGACGGACAAGGGTAACACTATATGCCCCTTCCACATTCTTGGGCAGGGCATAAAAAATAACCGTCCTTTGTACATGTAGACACATTTAACTGTTACTACTAATTTGTACTGTACACAATATTTATTATAGGATTAAACACTCATTTTTAGGAAATTATCTATGTATAAACTCTGGCAGCTCCGAAGGACTTTATGTAAAGTTTGTGGGTGAGCTGCCGGAGTTTATACATGTTATACAAACATAATTTCCTAAAAAACATTGTATAATTCCAACTTTGTACGTTAAAAACTGCATGATCCATGTTAACGTTGTCTTTATTTGTTGCACTATATTTTTGCAGAGCAGATTAACATGCAAACACAAATACTGAAAAATATTTCCGTTTGCTATTCATGACGTTGACCAATGAAAATGAACATCACAATTACATTTGGAATTATTGTGTACTACTTTGTTGAAATATTTGTACATTTCTTGTACCAATTTGTACAGTGTAGAATGTGTACTACAGTGTAGACAAATGTAGATATTTGTAACACTTGTTTGTTCTTATTTGTACACAATGTAATATGTTTACATTATACATGTTGCAGATGAATGCACTGATTTTTACACAATGTAGCATTCTACCTTGTACAGTTGTACTAGATTCGTGTGAACGAATGCTTGTTTGCTATAATTTGTATATTTCTATGTCTACATTGCGAGACAACCAAAATTTAATTACTTGCCAGGTAGAGCCAGAAAAGGTAAAAAAAGGAAATGACGAAAAAATATCAACTTTAGGCATCAGTTGCATGTCTCTGGAACTTCCATTCGGAAATATGCAGAGTCTGTGAATGTCATTTATCTTACCATAGATTTGCACAGTGAGGAAGTGTACTATCTTATGGTACTAGAAATGTTTTCTTACCAATCTTTTACATTGTTATTTCGAAATATAAACTGGCATTTCTTAAAATAACACCTTATTTGACAGGTAATTTGTTGTACCGTGTTTACAAGGAAGTAGTTTAATAATTATCCGAAGACGGAATAGCACTTTGTATCCGGATTTTTCTTTATTAATGGATATCTGCGTAAATTAACAAATTAATAACAATAGGAGGGTTTTTAATAGCGTCATCAATTTTGATCAACCAATCAGATTAATTGTAATTGCTTGGTCACGTGATTTAAGTGGTTGAAAACAAATGGATTTTACCTTACATCACATGCTAATATACTGTGCCATAAACATTTTATTTCACCAGATATTTCAATTTTTGGCAGATTTTGTAAATAAATATTCTGTCCCTGAAAGAGTTGGAAATAAATAATCTGGCCTGCACATCCAAGAAAATAAATAATCTGACCTTAGATTTATTGGTACGATACGATTATGTTATTGAAAATAAAATAAAAATTCTCGCCGCAAAATTTTGAAAATAGATAATCTGGCTTGACCAAATTTGCCAGCCCCCCCCTTCAGAATCAAATGATCGTCCCCTAAGTTTTTTATCCAAATCACGATAACGCTACAAAATTCAAGTATTTTTACGAATCACGCTAATATATTTTTGACGATTATTAAACGGTAAAATAGTGACCCTTTTGACGTTAACGATAGCTGAAAAGAGGCATTTGACGGTTAACGATAAAGGCATTCATACCCTCTTATGTTGATCTAACTTCACACCAATTTTCCTTCTATTACATCAAGCCACTCCAAAATAATCATACGGTCAAATATTATTGGAAGAATAATAATCAGGAGAAATGTAAATAACAACATGTCACCTTTATCTGGGGGTGACAAATCAGCAGGACTGGATGACCTACATCCAAAGTCCCTGTTTGAACCTGAAAATTCAATAGCAAAGCCACTTGCAGTCATATTTAATGCCTCCTTGGACTCAGGCCATGCAGGTACCACACTTGTGGAAACCTGGGAATATCGTAGCAATGTATAAGAAATGTGAAAAGTCCGAACCAGGTAACTACAGGCCTGTTAGCCTTACAAGTGTTATATGCAAATTGAAGGAAAAACTCGTTAGTAACCAAATTATTAAATACATGAAAAAAAAAATACTTAGCAAAATGCAATATTATTGGGATTCACCAATGGCGGATCCAGACTTTCTGCTAAGGGGGGGCCCGACCAATATTTTTTTCAAAAGGGGGGGCCCGGAACCCAATTTTTTTAAAAACCCCTAGGAATTTTAATTATTTTCCGACCTAAGGGGGGGCCCGGGCCCACCCGGGCCCCCCCCCTAAATCCGCCACTGTTCACCAACCTACAACTGTTGAAGGCTTTAAATGAATGGACAGAGACTCGGGATAATCGGGGAACCATCGATGCAGTTTATATGGACTTCATGAAAGCAACTGATAAAG
>MJUU01019968.1:45659-68360 GCA_002080025.1 Modiolus philippinarum
CAGGAGAAATGTAAATAACAACATGTCACCTTTATCTGGGGGTGACAAATCAGCAGGACTGGATGACCTACATCCAAAGTCCCTGTTTGAACCTGAAAATTCAACAGCAAAGCCACTTGCAGTCATATTTAATGCCTCCTTGGACTCAGGCCATGCAGGTACCAGACTTGTGGAAACCTGGGAATATCGTAGCAATGTATAAGAAATGTGAAAAGTCCGAACCAGGTAACAACAGGCCTGTTAGCCTTACAAGTGTTATTATGCAAATTGAAGGAAAAACTCGTTAGGAACCAAATTATTAAATACATGAAAAAAAAAAAAATACTTAGCAAAATGCAATATTATTGGGATTCACCAACCTACAACTGTTGAAGGCTTTAAATGAATGGACAGAGACTCGGGATAATCGGGGAAACATCGATGCAGTTTATATGGACTTCATGAAAGCAACTGATAAAGTCCCACACAGTCTGAAAGCTGATCTACAAAATGTGAAAATATGGCATAGGCGGGAAAATCCTCACTTGGGTAAAGGAATCTTTAAGCAATAGAAGACAAAGAGTATCAGTCAATGGACATACATCTGAATGCCACAGTCAGTGGTATTCCACAAGGAAGTCAGTGCGCTGGGATCTATAAACGATATACCAGAATGCGTCAATGCCGCTGCTTACCTGTTTGCAGATGATACGAAAATATTAAAAGAAATCAAGAAATCCAAGGACAGAACTAGCCTGCGGTCAGACCTAGACAACTTACAATCTTGGTCAGAAATACAAGGCTATGTCCAGAGAGGCAGCGGAAGTCTGACACTATCTATGAGGTCGTTACAACATTGCTTGTAGTAACATCGTGGCTAACACTTTGCTTGTCTTGGATGTTTCAACCAATGAAAATGCTATTCAAAGATCTTCCCTCATTCTGATTGGCTTAGATTATTGGTCACATTCGTTACGTCCAATAAAGATCAATAAAATACGTCAAAGACATTTGCATTCAAAGTCGGACGCCTAAGACATTTAAAAGTCGGACGGCTTTATAACAACGAACGAATTTTTCTTTCAATGTTGCAGAATAATTTTATATAATGCGCATATGCAGAAAATAGATTCACAGTAACTTCAGTATTTAGTTATTTTTTATGTAGAAGGGAAACGGAAAACGTTTCAAAGAGACAACGATCCAAAGGGGAGTAATTACAACCAATAAATACGTTAAACAGCAATTGAGCCAGCAATCAAAAATATATGAAGACTTTCAATATTTTTGCGTCCAACTTTAAATGCATATTGTCCGACTTTAAAACCACACATTTCTATTTTTGACATAAATCGTTATTTGTTCTTGATTTAAAACGTTATGGTGGATTTTAGGTTGATTTCAAAGGGATGAATGAAGTTAGCGCTTGCATAGAAAACAAAATAGGAATAGTTAGAATAAGTTTTATTGGTAAAAAAGAACTGTCCGACTTTACATGCTGCCCGCCTTTGGTGCCCCACCCCTAAAATATTGTCAGGAAATTATGATGAGGAGGTTACCCCCGGGCTATTAGTACTAGATGATGGGAACAGTTCTAGGGGACACAGTAAAAAATGGAAAAAGAAGTTCGGCAAATATAAAAAAAAAATATGCTTTCACTAACAGAGCGGCTTACCCATGGAATAATATCTTAAGGATTAATTATTCACTTTGAATTAAACGTCAATTAACCTTAATTGACGTTTGTGCAACCCAGTCCTGGACGTTATATAGGAGTCATACAAGTACGAAAAAGATCTCATTATAAATAACAGAGCCGGAAGCGTTTAAAAATAATGAGGAAGATGTGGATATTGGGGCTATGAACAACCTGCGTCCACGATAGTTCCTAAGGTGACATAATGATCAGAACAAACGTATTAAAACAACATGTCACCGACTCCGTGTCACCTCACCTCACCTCACCTATCCTCTTTATCCCCTATGGGACATAAGGCCATAACTAATTGTCTCCACTTTCTTCTGTCCTTTGCCAGATGTTGAGCTTGGCCTAAGCTGTATCCCTGGTCCTGCAGTTCTTCTCCAGGTGGTTCGTGGTGTGCCAGGACGTCTCTTCCCAGGGGGTGTCCAGCGTAGGGATACTTTAGGTGTGCGTTCGTTTGGCCTCCTCAACACATGGCCCAACCACCTGAAGCGTCTTCTTTTGAGTTCTGTTTCGATGGGATGGTATTCACACCGTTTCAACAGATCCTCATTTATTATTTTACGTGGCCAAAAAATCCCTTGTATTCTTCTCAGGCATTTGTTTTGAAATACTTCCAATTTCTGCAAATCACTCCGGATGATACGCCAACACTCTGACCCATACATTAGCACTGATTTTACGTTACTATTAAATATGCGTAGTTTGGTTTCTTGCTGTAGATCTTAGAGCTCTTTTTTAGTCTTGTTAATGCAGCACGTGCTTTAGTGAGTCTTGCTTGAACGTTTTTCTTAGTGCCATTATCTGAACCTATGATGCCGCCTAGATAGGTGAAGTCCTCCACTGTCTCTATTTCACTGTTGTTTATAGTAATGGAGTCTGTCATTGTGGTAAATTTTGTCTCGGCGGTGTTTATCTTCAGACCAGTCTGTTCGGCGTAATTAGTTGATATGTCTGATTTTTCTCAAAGATGTTGTCTAGTGGCTGAAATTTCTGTAAGGTCATCTGCAAAATCCAGATCTTCAAGTTGATTGAACATTGACCATTGAATCCCGTGGCCTGGTGTCGTAGTTTTCGCTGTACCCAGTCAGTGGTCATTAGGAACAGTATAGGTAATATCATCGTATACAGCCCTCCCTTACACCAGATCTTACACTGAATGCTTCTGAGATGAAGTTACCAAGGATGGTACTGCATTCAGAGTTGGTGTAGAACAGTTTGATCAGTATGATAATCTTTATTGGAATTCCATAATGCTCTAAAAATTTTCCAGAACGCTATGAAAAGCCTCCTGAAGTCAATTACATTGATAAGAACAGATGATATTTCTCAGAGCAAATATCTGGTAATTACAGCCACGTCTTTTTCTAAAGCCAGCTTGTTCTTTTCTTAGCTTTGCATCTACTGCATCATCAATCCGAGCAAGAACAATCTTGCAAAACACTTTACTAGGAACCGACAGCAAAGTTACGCCTCTCCAGTTGTCACAGTTCTGCAAGTCTCCCTGTTTCGGCATTTTTACAATGAGACCTTTAGACCAATCAGGTGGTATGCTTTTATTTTCCCAGATGTTTTCAAAAAGGCTGTGAAAGATTCTGCTTGAGGTGTTGATATCAACTTTGAGAAGTTGATCATAAGAATTCCATCAGCTTTGTTGTTCTTGAGCGATTTTATGGCTTTCTGGATTTCCTCAAAGCTTGGTGTACTAATATCAATGTTGATGTCTTCAGCATTGTGTTGGGTCTGCTGGAGATGGTGGATAAGTACAGTTCAAGACCTCTTTAAAGTATTCTACCCATCGTTTAGCTTGTTCTTCCTCAGTTTGTCAGTGTTGCCCTGTTTGTCCTTGACATGTGTGGTTTGAGTTCTTACAGTACCACATAGTTGATTTGTGATTTTATACACTGTCCTCATTTCAACCCTGTTGGCAACTTCCTCGGCCTCTCTGGCCATAGAATCAACAGATTCACACGTCTGTCTTTTCTAGCATTCCATTTAACTTCTTTGTCTTTGATCTTATAGGAGCTTTTTAGATGTTCTTGTATCCTTGTTGATTTAGAGTTGAGGATTTTCTGTTTCAGATCTTTCCGGTCTTCAATTTTCTTTTATGTTTCTCGCTTAGACATTCCTTATTTTTCTTTGTTTGATATCCCAAGGTACCCTTTGCTGTTCCAAGATACAGATCTTTAATAACCTCATACTTGTCTTAGACATTTAGATCTTCCGCATTGTCTAGAGAACTGAAGCGATTCCTTAATTCTAGACTAAATGCTCTTTCCACTGTTGGGATGTTTAGGTGATATATATCTATTTTCTTTCTGATACTTTGTTTAAGTACTTTCCTGAGCTTGAGTTGCATTACAGCTCGAACTATAAATAGTGGTCACTGTTGACATCTGCACCTCCTAAGGCTCTTACATCTAAAAGCGATCTTCTCCACTTTGAGTTGATTATCACATGGTCAATTTGGTTAAAAGTACTACCATCTGGTGATTTCCAAGTTAATTTATGTATGTTCTTATGAGGAAAGACAGTGTCTCCGATTACACATCTATTGGACAGACAAAAATCAACCAGTTATTCTCCATTTCGAACACCACAGTCATGTTTTCCAATAACCTGTTCCTATAACATGTTGGTGTTGTCAGTACCTACATATCTCCAATTACAAGTACCATGTCATGTTGAGGAACTCGGTCATAAAGTGTTTGTAGTTGGGCATAAAAATCGTTTTTATCTTCTTCGTCTGCATCGGTAGCGGGAGCATAACACTGTTTAATGGTCAGTTTAAACGAGTACTGATTGGTTGCCACTGTAATAACGTTTTCTCTACTTCTTTACTGATGATAATAGCAACTCCATTGACATAGTTGGTGTTTTGTCCTGAATATAAAATTGTATGTCCGCTATTTGATCTCATTCTTCCTGATCTTCATACCAAGGATAGCGATGTCATACTGCTTCATTTATTTCGTGACTTGGGCAGCCTTGGAGGTTTCATACATGTTACGTACATTCCAGGCTCCAACTTTGATCTATGTTTTGGTCTCAAGAGTCTCTCCATCGGTCTTCTAGCTTCCTGGCCACGGCTTTGGCTTTCACTAGAAGCTGTCATATTACCAGAGTTGTTTTCTTGGTAAGAGTCATCTACAAGACTATTTACAGAGTTATTTTCAAAATTACTAGTTGTGGTTTCTGTAACATGAAACTTTTTCTAGGATAGGGTTGTTAGCCCCATGCCAAATTCCACACTGTTGGACCGGGTTTTCTTTTGGGTTGTCCTTCCCGTAGATAATTGCATTACCTTGCTAACGAATGTCATCCCTCCGGGTTTTCTGTCTGGGTTTACTTCCATAACATTTCATTAAAAAATCAATCACAAGTCAGTGATACTATTTGACCCATAGCTGGGATCCAGGTTTGCAGGTATCAGGGCATATCCACACGCCGGTGGTCCTGGCATATCGTGCATTTAGGGCCTGGATTCCTCCGAAATCTTGTGATTCTGCAAGGGTACCCAATTTCCGTCTGTCACCTCGTGGTGGATCCCATATCTGGGTCACATAGGTCTTACTGCATGAGAGGCTATAGTTGGAAGTGAAGGCTTACGCACCCAGCTTCTTTTTCACAAGCTACTATCCAACGGTGTGACTGAAAGCGAGAGTGATAAGCACAGACACCACAACGCACACACTATACGCATCACACAGTCATTTGACAGACCAACTTCGTATGGGTTGGAATAATTATTTGAATATCAAAGAAATACCCACTGCAGACTGGAAAATTTATTTAAATCAAAGGCATATGTTTATCACATATGAAAGAAATAACTGTGAATGATGTATAATTCCTGTGTAAGTTTTACTTTAGCTACAACAGAAATTTTAAATAAAGGAATGTAATTAGAAAAAAAAAGGTCGCTGGATACACAGGCGGTTAGGGTCGATTCAATTAATGTGTCCCTACCTGACCTTCTTGACCTACAAATGCAGCGATGTTGTGACTTATTCATTGTTTGCTTATATAATACTAACTGACAGTTCCTTTGTAAAAAGATAACAAAGTGCTATATTGTGTATGAATTGTGGTTTCTTTAACAAAGAATAACAAAATACCGAAGTTACTGTTAAAGTAAGTAAGAACCGAACCGTCAGTCAAAAGAACGAACAATCAGACACACTAAGAAACAAGGACACCACTTGAGTACGGGACAAAAAAGAAAAATGAAAACACACATACAGATGAACAACACGGACCCAATAAAAAAAACCATGGATGAGATCAGGTTTTCCGGTAGAGTAAGCATATCCTGCTTCTTATAAGACACCCGCCGTGTTGAACATGTCAACTCCGGTAGTAAAGTCGAAAACTTTAGGTGTAGAGGGATTTATTTTCTGAATATGCGCATTTCGATAACTAATGTCTCATCAATGTCGATCAAACCAAAACACCTGGAAGTTCATTAACCGAAAAATATGTAAAAGCTGATAGAGGACAAATAACCAAAAGGATCTAAATAGAAAAGCCAAAATTTAGCTAAGGACAGAGCTATGCATGAGGGAGATACTCCTTAGTTTTAAACAAAATTTTGTAAAATTTGGATATTGCAAGTTTCATAAGTCGGTTTTCGGGTCAGCACCGAAGTAATGATTAATGGATTGGTGAATACCCTCGGGGACTAACAGTCCACCAGCAGAGGCACCGGCCCAGTAGTAATAAATAACAAAAGTTACTGTTGATTTATTTTCTGTGCATTTCGACAACTTATGTCTCATCAGTTCAGATCAAACCAAAACATTTGGAATTCCACTGACCAAAAAATGTGTAAAAGCTGATAGAGAACAAATAACCAAAAAGGATCTAAACAGAAAAGCCAAAATTCGGAGTTAACATGTTCTGAGTCTTTTCCATGTATGTTGATGTGGATGAACATTCTCAGTTGTGGCAAAATTGCGGTGCACTGCAAGTCAAGCCGCAATATGAGCATCAACCACGGGAGCAAAAGACCACCTGCAGCGCTCCATTCAATAGGAAGAAGAAGCAGTTCTGTAAGAGGAAGCCCGGGAAGGATGGTCTCTGCTGGAGGCATAGCAGGTAACGCCAGCCGGAGGAGGAAGAGAACATCCGGTTCGAGGGTAAGATACTGGTGAAAGAGACCATGACGGCCATCCGTCAAATAGCTTAAGATGGGGATCTGAGGGGGTTCAGTAGAAAGAACAAGGAGGCCTTGGTGAAGCCCATCAGGCAGATTTGCCAGCATGGAAGTCTTCAGCAAGAAGCTGCTCAAAGCGCTGGCAAAGAATCGTGGCCTCACCAAGTACTCCCAGCTCAAGGGAGGCGATCTGCTCCAGCTGGTGGAAGAGGACATAAAAAACACCCCAAGCGAGCATGAGATCAACGTAATCGATAGGAGTCAGACACTTAATGGCGCATTCGTCACTGAACCCGCGAAGCCGCACGACATGGTCACTTTTTAGAAGGTAAGTATCAGACAGCCGCTGCCAAAAAGAAGTGATTGAAGATGCACTTAGTGCTCCTAGCAGAGACCAAACCTGCGACCATTGAGAATATCCGGAAGAGGGCCGACCTCAGGCTGGTCACCACCGAGAACCAGCCACTAAAGCTCATGGTCAAGCCCAACTTCAATCGCCGACTCGTCTTCACCGAAAACCTCGCAACTGTCCGCATCCTCCTCAGCCCCAAGCCCCTCTCGAATCTAGAGCTGGAGGAAGTTGCCATCGCCATGAGAATCCTTCCATTCCGAGGCGTATTCATGCGCGATGCCCTCCAACCATCCCACATCCCATCGAATGCATCCTGAATCACGACTATCGCGATGGCCTCTTCACGCACTGGACGTTATGGCATAAGCGCGGATGGCTCAAAGTTTACTTTTATCCTTACGGCCTGCCTCCACCTGACGAGATGGTCAGTTATCTACGACAGGAGATTCTATATAATACCGACGAGCTCCAAGGCGTGGCGACGTGGCCTGCAGCCACTTTTGCTTGCACGTATTGAAGGTCCTTTCGGAAGGCCGGACCCTCGAGGAGGTGATCTTCGCACTACAGATATATTGAAAAGTTTGGATCAGCAAGATAAGTATGGGAATTTGGTGCTGACCGTCTTTCTTCCCAAATGCTTTGATCAGTTGCTGGATCGTCTCGAAGAGTAAGAGAAACTGCATCGAAAACTCCTCTAAATAAATATACGATGTATTTAGTAGTGAATGACGGTTATCGCCGGTTGCATGCAGTCGGTGGACGAGGGCTATTCGATACCATCTCCAGTTCAGCCGGACGAGTACTAGTATTTCCCTCTTCCACCTCGAAGATGTTGGGAAGCAAGGCCGTGAGCGCCGCTTCCAATGCAGCCCTAAAAGGTTTTGAGAAAGGAGCGACGTAGGCCGTTGACCACATCGTTCATCGAATGACCCGCAAAATGGAGCCCCAGCACCACCTGCCGCTATGACCAAGAGGACCTCGCAGCAGCAGGCCCGTCTCAGTGATCTCGTCTCGGGTGCTGGCATAGCAACCATCGACGACTTCGTCCAGTGCTATAGATAAATATATGATGGCTATTATTCTTACTATCACCGGAGGACTGACTTTCAATGAAAGTCTCCAGGAGTTTCAGGTTCACGAATACGAACCTCAAGTCGGTGTCTAAACATAGAAACAAATATAAACACTTTTCTAACCGTTCAAATATTTATCATAAAACGTAAGAGATTTTTGTTATACATAATTGTATTGTTTACTTCATTTCTGCTTTCAATATACTTATTTTATTCTCTAGTTTTTCTACTCTTAAATTAATTCAGATTTTTTTTTACTGAGCAACTAATGTAATTGATGTATGTCATTTGGAATGGGAAACGGATTTATATAAGCTTTAATTGGCTTGTTTCCAAATCTAGTTTTGTTTATTGATTGTATTGTATTTATGTATGTATGTTATCTGAATAAATATGTTTAAACCAACGCTGGTGTTGAGATGCGCATCAATATCGAGACCCAGGATCTCTTCCTCCGCTCCACCGAGAGCTATCTCTTGATCGAAACACGACTTCTGAAGAACGACGGGACAGCCCACGCTGATGCAGACCTGGAATCGCTCGTCCATAACGGCGCCATGTATCTCTTTCGTAGCATCAGCGACCGACTCTCCGGTCAATAGATTTAGCACCTCAATGACCTCGGCATGGAAACCTTCATGCTGGAAATGCTGACGTACCCCGATGATTTCTCCAAATCGCAAGGCCTAAAACAGCTATGGTTCAAGGATTTACTAGGCCGAAGCCGAGGCAGATAGCAGATTCGCAGCACGCCGTGGTTAAATCATCGCTGAGCCAGCCAGTAAGGGATCGTTCTCCTTCTCCTTCTCCATTCCACTCAAACACATCTTCCGCTTTGTCGAAGATTACCATAAGATCGTCTACGGATACAAGTATGAGCTCTCCCTGGTGCTCAGTTCGGGTGCCAGTACGTGGCCGAAGTAGTCTTGAGCAAAGTCTCCTGGTTCGTCCCCCCACGTAACCCCTTCCGACAAAAAGAAGCTGCTGCTCTATAGAACCATCCAGAGCAAGACCAAGATCGATTGCAGATTTCGAATGAGGCAGTGTGATGACCTCGTAAATTCACTGGCGTCTAGGCGCTAAAAAGCCTCGATGGATCATCGTCGCCTTCCAGACGGATAGGAGAAATGATCAGACCCACAACGCCGCCGTCTTCGACCATTGCTGATTGCGAAATATCCATGTGACCTTCAATGCTGATCGTACACCCCACCGCCGTCCAATACAAGGTTGCTAGGGTCTATAAGGAGATCGCCGAATTCAAGAAGAAATCCTACCGCATGGAAAGTCTGCTGAGCAATTGCGGCGTCAACCCCTCCGCCGAACAGCTCATTAAAATTATTGCAGTTGGAGTTAACATATGTGTTATGGTCTCATATTCAATTACTCCATATCCTTTCGTAAAATACCATCGATTTGTGTTCCCTTTTCTTCAACGACCTAAGTAATCGGCCTGATCGGTTGAAACAGTCGACCGTGGATATCCAGATCCGAGCCGACTTCCAGCGCAACGTCCCTGCCAATACCCAAGAATTCGCCCTGGTCATCTTCGATCGAGTCTTCCAGTGAAAGTTCTTATCAGTCCTGAAGAAAAATTTGAAGTTTCGGTCCGAACTCTGATTCATGATGCTTTTTTTACTTAGTACTGGGATGATCATTTGTGTTAACTGTCTGTTACCTTTCATTAGCAATTGCTGTTGAATTGCTACTGGACACTGCCGCAATGGAAGGGGAAGTTTGGCGCGCCATAAAACTTGTTTAACCCACCACTTCTTGTGAACTGCCTCAGTGTGCCAAGTCAGAACAATTGCGGTCGACAATGTTTCGGTGGTTTCCATCCGATTTGTCTTTTTGTCTCTTGGACTTAGGCTCTTGACAACTCTGTTCAGTAATTTTCTAATTAACCCCATTCTAATTTGATGGCCAGAAGATGAGCCCGTCTTCTGAGTATGGTTAGATAAATGGATGCATCAATTTTGAGGAAAATTGTCATGAGTACCGCGTCCAAGCATCGGGTCTTCTTCATCGTCTCTGGGATGATAGCCAGATCTTGACCAGCTTCAACCCATCCCCTCCAACTGATGACAAAAATTAGTCAGAATAAATAAGTATTGGAAAAGTCACTTATTAAACATGTTCCAGTATCTTTCGACAAGCCAGTGTTTCAACACAGGCAAATATGAACCAGGTACTTTTACACCCTTCACTTGCAAGTGTATTAGTCAGATACATCTCTAGAGTCCCAATATAATAAGAATTCTGACAGGAACATATCGCCTGCAAAGTAATAAAGTTGTTTTTAACTAAAATCTGGTGGATCTTGCATGCATTTTGTGCAAAAGCTCTCCTGAACCTATGAAAGGATATGGGGTAAATATACATGAGTCAAAGTCTCTACAAATACATGGTAAAACCAAGCAATGGAACAACGCTTTTATTGTTGTTCTTCACTTTTTATCACCATGAGGTCTTCAAATGAGCCTTGCTCATATCTCATAAGCAAGTTTTTTTGCTGGATTGTAGTACATTAGACTCTATTAGACCGCCATATATTCTTGAATTACTAACATTACTTAGGCTTGCTTAATTAAATCATTATACGTCCTTGCTTAAAGTTTAACTATGGGTTTTATGTAGAGTTGCATTATCATTATATCATAATTCCCAGCTTTACTGCGTGTGACTATAGCATGCCGTTTTTATATTTATTCAATTTCCTGGTATCTTATTCAATATATAAGATATCTTTATTAGTTTATAAAATATCTTATTTAAATTGAAGTTAATAAGATATCTTATTTAATTCATAAGATATCTTATTTAGCATATAAGATATCTTATTTAATATATCAGATATCTTATTTAATTTATAAGATATCTCTATTAGTTTCTGAAATATCTTTAAAAGAAATTATTTAAAAGATATCTTAATTATTTTGTAAGATATCTTATTTAGTTTATAAGATATCTTTTTAATTAAATAAAATATATTAATTATTAAATGAGATATCTTATATATTTGATAAGATATCTTTAATAACTGTTTAATAAGATATCTTATTTAATATATCAGATATCTTATTTAATAATTAAGATATTTCAATTAGTTTATAAGATATCTCATTTAGTTTATAAGATATCTTATTAAACTTAACAAGATATCTTGAAAGTGGAGTAAATATAAAAACGGCGTGCCATATTTGACTGTAATGGTAGCTGTAGGGAAATTTTGTACGAATTATAGGTTATGTGCAGGAGATTTTATGCTTTGCCTTACATATGCACAGACATAGTCTCCTAAAAACTGTTGCTACTTATAAACATACAGGGCTATAAGAGAAAGCACCCCACGGGTCATAGGCAATATATAGTTTTTTAGTGTACAGATTTTACCTTTTATGAACATTCAAGCACTGGGACGTATAGGTCCTTGATTCATTTTAACTTTTATTAATCTAGAATAATCGAGTTGAGCCTATACAGGCTTGAGTAACAAGACAAGAGAAGACAATACAAGATACCGTCTGTTAGAACAGAGACATGAAGATATCTATACATCTACATCTACATCGTTCTGGACTCCAATTTTGACTGAGACATCAGTAATCGTGCATATTTTACAGTGCTGGTTAAAATCGTCTATTTGTACATGGTTAAAAACTGTAATGTTGGTGATGTAGTCTATTTGGCCAGGAGGAGTTTGGAAAGTCGTGTCTTGAACTCATCACTACACTCGATGTCTAGGAGCTCCTCTGGTAATGGGTTCCGCTCTGTGATGGTACGAGGGAAAAGACTGTTTTTATATAATACATTTATTCGAGTCCGTGGTTGAATGTAACTGTCTGGATGGAACTGTCTTGATGTTCTTGTTGGTTTGATGATGAATGATGGTATAGGGATAGCGATGTTGTTATATATTGACTTGTGTAGAAGTGCAAGTCTGAATATTTTGCGTCTGGTTGAAAGTGGTGGTAATTGTAGTTGTCGGAGGATTGTTTTCTCTGGAATAGTTCCTCTTGATAAAGCGTGCAGCACGACGTTGGACCATCTCTATCTGATCTTAATGTTTCTGGAGATATCGATCCCATGTGCAGCTGGCACATTCCGGGTCTTACAAGAGCAAGGTAAGCTTGCCTTTTTACTTCCTCCTGGCTTGTACCTAGGTTTCTCCGCAGAAATGAGAGAGCCCTGTTCCTTTTTGCTACTACTTTTTATACGTGTTTGTCCCATGACATATTGTTGGTAAGCTCCTCTCCAAGGTATGGGTTTGATTGTACAGACTCTAGTATATGCCCATCTATTGTATAATTGTAATCTATTGTTGTCATCTTGTTGGTGATTTTAAGAACATAGCACTTCAGAGGGTTGAATATAATCTGCCGGTCTTTTGTCCATTTGATCATTTTGTTTAGGTCCTGTTGGAGTTGGTTGCAGTCATCTTTGTTTGAGATGGTTAAGAACAGGAGGCTATCATCAGCAAACAGTCTAATTTTGGAAAATATGTTGTTACCAATATCATTTATATATAGTGGGAACATCAGAGGACCAAGTACGGTTCCTTAAGCTACGCCTGATGTAACTTTGGCCGTACTGGAATACATCGGCAAACGAATACCGAAGCAAGAACAAGGAACTCTCTCTCTCTCAAGTGTGACTTTTTTCTCTCCCTCAAGTGTGACTTTTTTGTTCTCTGTTAGTGGGCCATGTATCAATCCATCGTAGTATGTCACCTCGTATGCCATGTGACTGTAGTTTCTTCAGAAGGCGTTGCTGTGGCAATGTGTCGAATGCCTTACTGAAATCTAATATAAACATGTCGACTTGCTGGTTCTTGTCTGTATTTCTTGCTTTTTCTTCGTTTGTGATGACAAGCTGGGACTCGTATGACCTTTTTGTTCTAAAGCCGTGTTGGAATTCGACTAGTATCTTGTGTTTTTCTAGGTGGTTCATGATGTGTCGGAATACAACATTTTCCATTATCTTGCATGGAACGGAGGTCAGTTATACAGGTCTATAGTTGACCGACTGGCTTTTATCACCCTTCTTAAAAAGTGCGGATACATTGGCAGATGTCCAATCCTTGGGAACCATGTTCTCCTTAATAGATTTTCTAAATATCAGTTGTAGGTATGGTGGTGTAGCTTATGCAGTTTCCTTTAACATTCTGTATGAAATGTTGTCTTGATCGTTCGTCTTTCCTGCATTCAAATCTTGTAGTAATTTGGTGATGCCAGTTGTTGTGATAATCAGTTCCTCTATATCCGGTGATCGAGGTCCTCTACCTCAGGCAAATGATCAAAATCTTCACTTGTAAATACTGACTTATATTGGTCTTTCAAAGCTTCTGTTCTTTCTTTGCTGTCTTCAATGATGTTTCCATTCACTTTTAATGTGGACACTCCTACAGATTCTCGTCTTTTTGGTTTTATATACTTCCAGTATTTCTTCCCTATTCTTTATTTGTTGGTGTCTTCATTCTCAGAGTCGGTTTTCGAATTGCTGACTTCGAGCATTTCGTATAATTCCTGTGCGCTTTGTCTTACTCTGTCTTCACATATGCCCTGTATCGTTAAAATTTATCCCAGTTTTCTGCAGCTGGATATTTTTGGCAGCATCAATATAGAGTCTTTCTTTTTTCCTGATTGATCTTTTGAGGTCTCTATTCATCCATGGTACATTCCATCTTGATGTTAAGTTTTTGTGTGGTATATGGGCATCCATTGCACAAAATAGGTTCACTTTAAATGTTTGACAGTGGGACTCTGAGTCTAGATCTTCGTAGTAGCTCTTAAATGATTCAAATTTCTCTTCCAAGTATTGTTTGACGGCTGCCATTTCTCCCATTTTGTATAGGTAGACTTTCCTGGGTTTGTTTTTCACGCATTTTGGTTGGCATTTATTTTAGTTAATGTTATGTCATGATCACACATTCCATCAGTTACCTCGGTAGTGTGTATTATGCTCTCATTTGTGGTGAAGACCATATCTAGTATGTTATTTCCTCTGGTGGTTTCCTTTACGATTTGTCAATGCAAACTGTGTTCCTCAACTAAATCTAAAAATTCGTTATTTAATTCTCTGTTTAATTGGGATTTTGTCTGATGTTGAGTCCATTTATATTGTCCCATACTATATTAGGGAGGTTGAAGTCTCCGGTCAGGACAATGTCTGGCAATGTGTTGTTATTTGTTAGTTTGCCAATCGATGAATTCAGGTTCTGAATAGGCGTTATGTCATTATCTGGTTTGCAGTAGTAACAACCAGTGTATAATGCCTTGCATCCCTTCAGTTGTACTTTGGTCCATGCTACTTCGCAATCCGTATCATTAAAGTTTATCGGTAATTTGGGAGAGTTTCCTTTGATCTCTTCCACATCTTAAAGCTTGTATCAAAGACAAGACGACCAGCAACAAGTGATCCTAGAAATTATCAGCTGTTGATCATTTGGCATGCGCGAACATATTGCGGAAGGATATATTTTTTATTTTTTGGCCAATTGCGCTCCAGTGGTCAAAGAGCAAAAAAGCACGTGAAAACTAATTAAGTTAAAGCATAACATAAACGTGCAACAAAAAATTAACTACACATTTTGCGTAGCGTAGTAAATAAATGTCAATAACCTTTAACATAAAAATAAATTTTCATGCAAACAAGAAAAAAATGATAATCTTGATAAAAAACACTAACAATCAACAAAAAATATAAACATGACATGATGAGATCAAAGTTGTGCTAAATCAGATCTACCCAGACTCTAAGCAGTGTTATGCAACGCATACACAGTATCCGGAGAGTATCTGAAAAAGTTCTTCCTGAAATAAAAACGATTTTCCTAAATAGTGGGGGTCCCTAATCCCCCCCCCCAACAAAGACATAACCTCCGGCACCATGGCACTGTCCATACTTCCACCAAATCTCGGATTGGTAAGTTTGTTCATATTACTAGTAAATCACTGCAGCGAGACGTTGAGGCGTATTGAAATTTGGTAAAGACAGGAGAAAAACTAGGCGACGGAGAACTGAGACAGAAGGGGGAGGGAGCAAACTGCAATACTGGATGGGATCTTAAAAGGGAAATAGGGCACAGGGACAGAGCACTATTGGCGGTTGATGGGGTATAAATAAGAAAAAGTGGCAGGGAGTTTGGGAAAATCTCTGGTGTTCTCAAGACAAGAGTAACATTATGACAACTGATTTGACGCCATGACACCACCACAGTTCCATTGAGGACATTGAAATATGAACAGTTTCTTTTTGATTATCCCCAAAACATCAAGACATTTATCACATAGTTTTAACCTACCTTATCACACTATAATATGATCTTGAATTTTGTTTTAATGTGACATTTTCGTTACTTTCATTAGACGCCCCTTCCTTCGTTCCTTAGCGTAACCGTCATCATGCATTTGAATGAATGGAGTGACGTAAGTGACAGCGTCATGCATAAAAATTCGACAAAAAAATAGTGCATAGTTTTTCACTATTGATCGAGAGTTGTTGCAAGACAAAACATAAAAAGGGAATAATAACTTAGCAAAAAAGTAATTTAGTTTGTATTCCATTTGTGGAATTACCGATAAAAAAATTATTAGTATTTTTGTTCGCTCGACAATATATATATATGGACCTGATAATCCTTGTCTTGCGAACAAAAATAGATCTACTACTAATTAATATTTATCTTCACTCGAACAAAGCACATCTTTGTGCACAGCATTTATTACGCCTCCATCTTCATGTCCTGGTTCAGATATCCTGTCTTTGCGTGCCATTTCATATTGTTAAGGGTCCAAAATTTCAGATGTTGATATGCTCTTTACAGGGTGGGTTTCTTGAAGGTGTATTATATGTGGTTTCCCCGTGAGAGAGATGTATGCTCTATATACATTACAGTTATGGTGTACTTGTTTTTGACTGAGAGAATTTCTCATGTGAATGCACTATCATTCTTTCAAAGTTTGGCTTTTTATTTTTTTTGCAATTCAAAATTGTTTTTCTGACCACCTGTTTATTGTGCCCACGTCTTATGATTTTATTATGCCAAGTTTTCTTACAATTGGCTCGAAGAGTCCCTGTGGTTGTTTAAATGTTGTGATCGTCCCCTACTAGTCTTTTTGTCGGGAAATTGATGACAGCGATTGTAATTTAAGTTTATGTTTGTTGACGATCCCGCACCCATGGATCAAAGGATAAAAAGACATGGATGTAGGGCCGTCTTGAACTTGCTATGAGTTATGAGTAATGCTCATTGTTGAAGGCCTCATGGTGACTTCAAGATGAAGAACAACAATAAAAGCGTTGTTCATTTGCTGTGTTTTACCATGTATTTGTAGAGATTTTGTCTCATTTGCATTTACTCCATATCCCTTCATTGTTAATTATATGTGGTTTGTGTGTTTCTATTAGTGCTATTAGTTGATATCTCTTTCGCTGACTCCGTAAACTGCGACAGTTCATTGTTGAGATTTTAAGATGGTGATCACAATTACTATTTTGTTTATCATATTCAGGCTTTCTCCAGGTGTTACAGAAATGTCACATATTGAGTTATTGTCATTTGTGTTTGCTGTTGTTGTATCACTATTTTTCAGTTTCTCTTCGCATGATGGGCATGTCCATTTTAGGCCCTCTTTTAAATTTAGCATGCCAACATGTTATATCACCACACTTAATATGGATCCAGTATTTGCAATGATCGCATGTTACAGCTCTGTGGTTGACATTGAGATTTGTTGCATATCCCGCAGTGGTGTTTTGGTGGTCCAGGATTGGGATGTATGTCGTTAGATAGGATTAACGTTAGCAGCATGAACACTGGCTTTAAGGGTCATCAGCCATAAGTCATATAGCTTTATTTATAGTCGGTACAAGAATAAATACAAACATAAGCTCTGAAGAGCTTTTAAAGCCGACATTTAAAACACAACACAAAATAACAATACACGCATCGACATTATCATGCATGCAACACATAAAAAGCATATCACATAGCACATAAAAAGCATATCAAATAGCACATAAAAATAGCACCAAAAAAGCACAAGGAAACTTTAGAACTTGTAATTAAAATGCAACACAAATTAAATAACCTAATAAGCAAGCAGTAGTTAATGAAGCTTAAATATTAAAATGAAAATGTATGCCTAAAATACTATAGCAGCAAAATTAACTGGATTTGCAGGCAAATCAGTGGCATGAACCACCAGACCAAGAATTAATCAAGTTTTTAAAATGATTCAAAGACATATCTTTTCGGAATTTGTCTGGTAGTTCATTCCAAAGTTTTGCACCTGTGTACCTGAAGGACTGTACACCACATGCCGAAGTTCTGACCTGTGGGATATCTGCAATGTTTTGGTTCCTAAAAGAGTAAGATTGATTTTTTTTATTTGAATTAAATCATGTAAGTATGCTGGACAATCTTTATTTATAATTTTATATACCTGTATAGCCAAAGATCTTTTTTTCCTAACTTTTAGGGACAGTAATTTTGATTTACAGAGTAATTCATCATAGCTTGCGGAAAAATCTTCCCAAATAAATCTAACAGCTCTTTTCTTGATTTTTTTTTCCATCTTTTTTGTATTAACTTCCCCACAAAAATGACAAACAAGAGGACAAAAATTAAAATTGGACATTATAAAAGAATAATATATTGTCAATTTTCCAATTCTTGTAAGATGCTTACCAATTCTTTTTAAAGCATTTCATTGTTTTGAAGCTTTTTTGCAAATGATAGATATATGTTCATTAAAATTAAGTTTAAAGTCAATGGTAACCTCCAATAATTTTACCTCCGTTTCAAATTCAATTTCAATTCCTTCAAGATTAAATTTTAAATTTTTATCATAAGTTTTTTTGCCTACTGCAATCGCTTGAAATTTTTCCGGATTGGCTTTCATTTGATTAATGACAAACCAATTTATAAGAACTTTACTTTCTTCTTCCAACGTTTCAACTAAATTATCTATATCCTTATCTGCATATGATAGAGAATTGTCGTCTGCATGGTTATAAAGTTCATTTTTATAGATAAAATAAAAAATGTCGTTCAAAAAGATATTAAATGGGATGGGGCCTAAGATTGAGCCTTGGGGTACACCTTTGAACATTATTTGATAATTTCTATAGTGGGAACCTAATTTTACAGTTTGATAATTACTAATTTTACAATTTGATAATTACTATAGTGGGAACCTAATTTGTTTTCTATTTTTTGGATAGCTTTCAATAAGATTTAATGAAGATGGGTTGACTCCATAAGTTTTAAGTTTTAAAAGAAGAAGGTTATGGGACAGGCAGTCGAATGCTTTTGAAAGGTCTATTGAAATGGCAGCAACAAATTTATTCTCCTTTACAATTGTTGTTGAACATGATATCAGGTTTGTTTATGTGAAGACAGAGAGCTTGAGTTATTTCATTCCATGTCAAAGCATTTGCATAGAAAGTTACTTTGCATTCAGGTGTTGTTAAGCGTTTAAGATGGTTGTCGGCTTGTCAGCTCTGGTTAGAATTAGTATTTAACACTAAATCTAATCTTTCACGAAAGGATATGGAGTAAATGAACATGAGACCATAACACATATGTTAACTCCAACCAAGGACTATATAGTCCCTGCTCCAACTGCAATGATTTAAATGAGCTGTATAGCCATTTCGGAAATTTATTCCTCATCAACATCATAGAACCCAAACATAGGAAATCCACAATTTCAAAATAATGTTTAAAATGCATAAAACCAAACGAAATCCAAATAATCAGTAATATCAAATATAGCTAAGACAGACTCGCGGGGAGTTAAACCTTAGGCTTTATCTTTATCAATTTTCTAAATAAAATATAATCGTAAGTGTTCCGTTTCGTTAGAGTTCACAAGACCATTCGTGTTCTTACTGTTATCAAGTAAGTGCGTTTACCGTTAGAGGGGTTACACTAAAGACCTGAACGAGGACCTGAAAAGACCTGAATAGACCTGAAAATATGTTAACCGGTTTACTAAAATAATCATAACTTTTTCATTTCCTGACGGATTTTTTCATATTTTGGCTTTATTTAAAGAAGAAACAACATTCTTTTTAAATATTAAAAAATAATTTGGAATTCATTTGATTTTGATGCCAAAACTCGGACCTGAACGGAGAAATGAAAAGACTTGAACGGAACTGACAATTCATCAGTCACTTTACAAAAAATTCTATAACTTTTTTGTTTTTCTATTTATGTTTCCAAATTTTCTTTTTATTAAGGATGAATTAATTATCTTTGTGGGACTATAAAAAATTTTTGGCATTACACATTATTTTATTTTCAAAAAGGTGGACCTGAACGGAGATTTTAGAGACCGAAGTAAACTTGAAAATGGGTGGGTAGCTTTACTTATATAAATATAACTTTTTTATTTCTGAATGGATTTTTGTTATTTCTGACTTTATTTAAGGAAGAAATAATGTTCCTTTTGACTATTAAAAAATAATTATGACTTAACTTGGTTTTGATGCCAAAAAGCGGACCTGAACGGAGAAATGAAAAGACCTGAACGTCAATTGCGATTCATCTGTTACTTTACTAAAAATTCTATAACTTTTTTGTTTTTAAGGTCTATCCGGTACAACGGATAGACATAATTTGGATTGTAAAATTGTAAAAAAAAAATTCTTCTTTTCACAGCGGTGTCTAAGTGGGTAAGTGTAGGTCGATGAAATTTGGTGGGGTTTTGTAGTTTCTGTTGAAGTTGTGACTGAATCCGTCTTGGGTCGTTTCGTTATCAGGGGAGAGGGTTATTTTAGAAAACTCCCTAAACATGTTTTGTGATATTATTCGGAAATGGTAATAAATAGGTAGTGAATTGTAATGGGAAAAATGTTTGTCAGGCTATGACAGATATTTCGTTCATTTGGGCGAATGTTGGTGGATGGACCGTTTTAATGATAAGGGTTTACAAAGTTTTGTTACTTTTCTTGGAGCAATCATTTGGGGAAATTTCGGAATTAGGTATTTGGGACCTATATCATTGTATTTAGTTGATATGTTTTACATTCAAAATTGTAGGGGTCAAAGGTTTATTGGTCACTTTAAAAGGGATGACATCAGTTCCTTAAAATAAAATGTCTACATGCAGCTACTGATTTAAATGATAAATGATCTGCTTGTCACATTATCTAAATTGTGGTTTCGTGTTTACTAGGTAAACTGAAACTTGGTCAGCTGGGTGTCAAAATTGATATTTAGCAGACGACAAAAGTAAAGCATGTGCACAATTTATTGTTTTATGTGTTTTGTTTGACATACAATTACACATGGATTACAGAAGAACACTAATGAAAACAACATGTTTTTAACACTTATATCCCCCGGTAGAAGTTAAGAAACATTTAGTACATTTCACAAAAGTTATTTTGATTCTGTTTAACGTAATAAATTTTGATATCAATTATTGAAAATTAAATCAAAACAAATAATGACTGTAATTGGATTCAAACACAGAAGTCACCGAAATGATCCCTCCAATCATTATCCAAGCATTACTAAGAAATCAATTTTCACCCCTTTAAAAAAATTGTGAATAAAAGGATATGGAGTAAATGCACATGAGACAAAGTCTCTACAAATTCACGGTAAAAAAAAAGCAAAGGAACAACGCTTTTATTGTTGATCTTCATCCTGAAGTCACTATGGGGCCATCAACATGAGCTTTGCTCATACCTCATAGAAAGTTCAAGACGGCCCCTAGCACCGGTTTAAGCGGAATTCTTTGCTAATCGTCTCCATGTCTTCATTGGTCATGGGTGCGAGATTGTCAACAAACATCAATTAAACTCGCAAAGTGCTCTTACAATCACTGTCATTCTTTGCCAGACAAAAACACTAGTGTCTTAAGCTAGTGGACGATTAACACAGGGCACTCATCTATGGAAAGCCAACGGGGTCAAAATTCTTAATTCGTAAATTGTTAATTTGTAACTTGTACTTGTGTAATTTCTAAATTCTTAATTCGTAAATTGTCAATTTGTAACTTGTCACTGTTTAATTTCTAAATTATTAATTCGTAAATTTTCAATATGTTACTTGTCACTGTGTAATTTCTCAATTCTTAATTCGTAAATTGTCAATTTGTAACTTGTCACTGTGTAATTTCTCCATTCTTAATTCGTAAATTGTCAATTTGTAACTTGTCACTGTGTAATTTCTCAATTCTTAATTCGTAAATTGTCAATTTGTAACTTGTCTTTGTGTAATTTCTAAATTCTTAATTCGTAAATTGTCAATTTGTAACTTTTCATTGTGTAATTTCTAAATTTTTAATTCGTAAATTCGTATATTGATGTATTGTCGATTCGTTAAATGTCGATTCGTGAAATGTCATCGTTGTATTATTCTAACGATCATTATGACGACAGATGGCGCTCGGTTCTGTTCTGTTCTGTTCAAGTAACTTCCTCCTCTACCAGGAGAACCGTCAAATATATAAACAAGTTATATACGACGTGAAGAGGAACATTTAACAGGTATGAAACTTGCATTTTAATGTGAAAATTGCCTTCTCCAGTTCCCCAGCCTTAGCGCAGGTGGACATGTGAGCATTAAAGACCTATATACACACCTGTGATTCACTGCCATCTACGTATGCGAAAATAAAATATACAAGAGCACACAAATATATACAAAGAACTCTCCGCGGAAGCCCCCACAATAAAAAGACAGAATGTGAACCGGTCAGGACAATTTACACTATCAAAACCGGCGCCGTTAAATGCTCAGATGATTTAAAGGTGGAGGAAAGCGGAAAATCAACGAAATGATCTCCGAAAGAAACCACTGAACTGTCAGGGGAACAACCAGAACCATATTTCAATTTGAGCTGAAATTTAAATAGTAAATTTAGTGTTATAATTTTCAAGAAATGTTTGAAAATTGCTTTGTGGTGAAATTATTCAAATTACAAGAAAATAATCGTTGAGGTACACTAGGCACACACAAAAATGCATATTCCATTGCTATTTGAAAAATGGGGTGTAAAATGGGTGTTGAATGCAAGAATACAAGTTTCACTGAAATGTACGATTTCTTATGGAAAATCCGGCTATCAGAAAATTAATCAATAAAAACACATTTTGTCAGATTTCAACGTCAAAATAGCCATTGCTCCGAACAAAGAAATCATTTTCACTCTTTGTGATTACCTTGGTAAACAAGGATAGTTCAACTTTGAAGTAACGATGTTTCATTAAGCATGTTTGCAGTGCTGTTCTCCTTCTTTCAAAAACTAAGATAGCATTTCAATGCATTATGCTTAGAACACCAAACATGCGAAAGTGCAAAACAAAATTTAAAAATATGACTTTGAAATAAACTTTCAAATCGGATGGTAGTAGTTGATATGGCAAAAATCCGTAGGTTTTCAAAAAACGTTTTTTGAAAACCTGCGGCTTTTTGCCA
>MJUU01019969.1:0-28895 GCA_002080025.1 Modiolus philippinarum
AAATATTGCTGAAGTTGGCGTAAAACATCAATCAATCAATCAATCTAGAAAGAATTGAAACAGACCATGCTGGTTAGCCTACTACACATGGAATGGGATATAAAACACAACTGTATGCCTGATCGTAAAGACGATGCTAGATAGGCATAAAATTCGGAGTTAAACCTGGACACAAAACTGCATTTGTTGTTTTTTTTTCTCATTTGCAGCAATTTTGATACACCCACGAAGGAAGTTATCATTAAATGTATAATTAATTTAGGACGGCCTTATCTAAAATTGGCCACTATACTTTCTACAATAAAAGCGTTGTTCCAATGCTTGGTTTAGAAACTTTATCATAAGTTTATTTAGTCAACACCCTTCTACTGTTAATTTCGTCATGCTAATATGATTTTCATTATATAATTTGCTCTTTTTTTCTCATACAATACAAAAAATATTCATGTCCTTTGAATTCCAATTATACCTATCTTCGACAATAAAAAAAATGAAATAAAAAAAATGCTTTACTCGATGAAACAACCATTGCATATAAATGTCTTTAAGTACGATATTGGCCAATATAAAAAGATTTCAGTCGGTTTGTTTCTATTATGCATGCTTTTTTACACGCAGCAAAAATCAGAGCTCATAATAGTTGACGTTGATCGATTCAAATTTCAATAGGATTTAAGGTTATGACTATTTAGATAAAGATGATTTTTTGTAGTTTTCCCTTTGTTTATAGTTTTGATGTGTCTGATCAAAAAACTTTTAAAATATTACTCACCAAAACACAGAAGAATTGCTGTTAAAAACTTCATGATGGGTTTCTACATATGCTGGCCAAATCTGCTTGATTACGAAATTTTTGGTTATGAATAGATAAGGCAAATGTTCCGGGTTCAATGTCGACGAATCTTATCAAGATAAAATGTAGTTCGGAAAATATGACACCGGTATTTTGTCCTTATCAGAGCAGATCAATTTCAACTTAATGAAAATTGCCATTGATCTTGCTTCATGTTATAGTTGCGTGTTTCCGAACAATTTCTTCTAAACACTGTTTTAGCATGTCTCGATAAAACTACTATATCATAGTTTATTTTAAAATGGTGAATAAAAGGATATGGAGTAAATGCACATGAGACAAAGTCTCTATAAATACATGGTAAAAAACAAGCAAAGGAACAACGCTTTTATTGTTCTTCTTCATCTTGAAGTCTTATTTTGTAAAAACATGAATGTATTCCTATGGTAACAAAAGTACACTTCATCCTTGATAATCACTATACTTTGAATTGTCCACGACCCTACAATAGCCATTGCGATTGAGTTGCTACCGGACACTACCGCTATGGAAGCTTGATGTTTGGCATGCCATAAAAGCGGTTTAACCCACAATTTCTATTGAAATGCCTATACCAAGTCAGGACGATTTCGGTCGGGCTTGTCTTTTTGTCTCATGGGCTTCGGCCCTTTACGACCCTGTTCAGTGATTTTGTTATAACCTCCATTCGTATGTATATCACTACTTGTCTAATAGGGTATTGTTTCTCATCAAACTGACACATACCCCGAACGCATTCACCAACGCAAAAGTCAGTACTTCGGTGCTGCCGGAAATTCGATTTTATCTGGAATTGCTTTAAACTAAGGAGCATCTCCCTTTAACATAGCTCTGTTCTTAGCTGATTTAGGCTTTTCATTTAGATCTTTATGATTATTTGTGCCATATCAGATTTTACAAACTTTTGGTTTGTGATCTTTCAAACATTTTGATCTGCTCTGAAGAAAGATAAGTTGTCGAAATTGCTATATTCAAAGTAACTTCGGTATTTTGTTTATGGAAAAAGATCTATAGAAGAAACGAGGAAAGGTCACAAATACATTTAACAACGCTTTAAGTTGTTGTTGTCTGATAAGCACCCATAGGCCTTCATTTATGAGATTTTCAAATACCTCATAGTAAATTGAAGACGGTCCTTAGCCTAGGTTTGAGCGGAATTCCTTGATAGATGTCGAACAGCGGTACATCAATATCTGTACTGGTCATTAATGCGAGATGTTCAACATAAATCAAACTTGCTATGTGTTTTATGATTACTGCCATCCAGTTGCACGACAAAAGCATTTGTGTCTCAAGCTAGTGGACAGAAACAAAATATAGACACACAAAGGGCGCTCATCAAGTCGATTGTAAGGACACTTGGTATTACTAAATAATGCACTATGTTCCCATATTTGATATCTTTACCCTATATTGGTCCTCCATTTTGTCCTCAAGACGAAAAACACGTACATGTATATCTTTATTACATAAGACACATAGCTAAAAATGAATGCACATAGTTAGCAGAAGAAAATATGTTAATATAATTATATTTCTAGAGCTATTACATAACATACTGCATTTATATCTTAGCTTCAAATCTCTGTGAATGATTTTCCATATTTACTAAATCGTATACATTGCTTGTATTCATCAGTCAAACAGTAAAGAATTTTTCCAGTAATATGTTATATATGTTTATGTTCTAATTTCGATCATTCAAACGAGGAAACTTTTTGGCAAAATGTACTTTTTCTACTATATTATTTTTTAGAAAGAAAAACATGTCATTCCAAGAAATGGCAATATATCTATCTCGTTTCATTTAAGTAATATACTCCTTGCAAAAATCTTACGTAAATATGCTTGAAGGCACAAAATATCTATCATGAATTGATAAATTTGAACATGAAACAGAAGTCTGCAATTGACTTTCTTATTCTTAATTCAGAGAATCCAATAGCCTGTGATTTATAAAACTTTACAGAATTTAAGAAAAACATTTTAAACATTTCTTTATTATACAATACGATTATTATGACTCGGTTTTTTTTATAAAATATAACTGAGGCTTGTTTAGGGTATATTGGGATACGGGATATTTGCCACTTTTGTTAATGGGATATGGGATATCTGAGACAAAAAGTACTGGGATATTGGATATTTTGACTATGGAAAACGGGATATTTTAATAATTAATGGGATATCTTCAATTTTCAAAGGGATATTTTCTAACAGACTTCCTGGGATATGGGATATTGAGACCCCACCCCCCAGACAAGCCTCATAACTAAATTTGTTTTATTATTTTGGATTTCATCAACAAAGACGGAGAATTACATTTTTTAGAATGTGAGAAGTGGTTAACAACTTAAACAATTAAATCTACATCTTTTGTTGCATTAAAGTGGACCTCTACCTCCATTACATTTTTTGTCAACCTTAAAACTAATTTCACGATGATTGAAGTGTACCTTTTCAATTTTCGTTCTTTTATGTGACCCTAAAATCTCTCTACGTAATTGAAAATACTAATAACATAAATATCAAAAAGAGAAATTATCCAAAGACCCATTCATATACATGTATTTGGATTTCGTATTTCGTCAAGGAAATAGTGCTTCGGATCCTTGTTTGCCAGCTTACTATGTCAATATAAAATTTACCAATTATACTTCAAGATACTAGTATAAAAGTTTAATGATAACTCCTAATTGGAAGTATATAATAAACAGATTAAGACATGGCCTTTTTCATATCAGCACGGTTATCATCCCTCGACCAATATCAGCCCTCGGCTGGCGCCTCGAGCTGATATTGGGTCTTGGGATGATAACCGTAATGATATGGAAAAGGCCATGTATTAATTTGAAAAAGAAAGGACATGGGGTAAATGTCAAGGAGACAACATCCCATATCCAGGCTAAAACGACCCAAAACAAAGCATATCTATTTATCAACATTTTCCACAGTTTAAAAAATATTTTATAACATGATCTTTTCCATATCGGTCCTGGTATCGGATCCCGAGAGTGTCATATCGACCTCGAGGCGAAAACCGAGGGTCGATATGGGTCGAGGGATGATACCAGGGCCGATATGGAAAAGGACATGCTATAATCTACATTTGTATTAATCACACATTGAAAATACAATTCATACATAATATTAAAAAAAAAAAAAAAAAAAAAAAAAAAAANATGGCATCTTTAAAACAATTTCGATATAACAAAAATATTTTCTGAAGTGAATATTACCCGGGACGATGGATAATGGCATTAATTAATCCGGCTCTATATCACGTTTTGAACAAGCAACTTACTTTTAAAAAACAAAGAAAAACAACATTCAAAGTCCACACGTATTAGAAAACGAAAATTGGAGAGTGGAGCTTTTTCGTGGCAAGTTTGTGTTTCCATTTCCATGTTTGACACTTTCTTTAATCAATTAAATAAACGATAAATTCCATGTTTTTTTCTTGTTTAGTCGAGTTTCTGTTTGAATCTGTTGTCAAAAGTAATTCTAACATGGCTCTTGTTAATCGTCAACAAGTATAATACTCTATAACCATATATTTCGCACATACGTAAATGGAATCGAAATTTGAGTAAACGGGGTGAAAACACGAAATATTTTAATTTTCCTCGTGTCAGTATATGAAGGAAATAAAGGTTAAGAACAATTTTTAACTAAATCATGCCATTCAGAAACGTAAATGTGTATTGTTTTGCTTTCGACTTGAATTTTTAACTTGCATCTGTTTGAATACGTCAGATTGTGTATTGTGACGTCATAGACACAAATAGCAACGGAGACGGGAAATCCGCCTTCTCTTAGAACGCTACAGAATGCAAAATTCCATTTACTGCCATATTAGAATCGAAATAATTAGTAAATTCGTAAAGTTAACACTTCGATGACGCTCTATGTTAAATTTAAGAAATAATTCACGGGAGCGTGAATACATGGCGATTTTACCACGGGTTGGCCCTTTAGGCAAATATTTTACCCTGAGCGTATTTCGATTCTAATATGACACTTACAGGGGAAAAGAAAAGATTAAATCGTCTATGTATTCATAGGTGAAACAGCCATTTTACCTCGTAAAGTATGACGTTTTGTTCTATGACGCTGCAAAAACTGTCGTCAAACTGTCTATGACGTTATCAAAAGTACCGTCGATTGTGATGACAATACCCACGAATATATGCGGATTTTACCACGGTTTTGGACACAAAACGTCATTCTAGAATCGAATATAAATGCCCAACCAATAGTTAAATTTCCAATAACCATATACCTGCCATGAATTATTTCTTAAATAAATGCTGGTGTATATATAAACGTCAAACTACAATGACGTCATCAAAATGTGTGCACCGGGGCATGATTATCGGTTATTTGCCCGGAGCAGTGATATGGATTGACAAACATTACAGTTATTGCATATGCAAAACTCTAATTATTACGAATAAATAGTGATAATGTTTATTTTTCATTTTTTCATCAACAGAACCACTGTTTCAAAAACAAGACATCTTTGTTTAAGCAATATCTTCCATTTAGTAATTTATCATGTATGTCCTTTAAACCAGTGATAATTTTCTGAAAATATTAGCATATCATATATTATCAAAATTTACCCCCCCCTTAGCTGGCGGTATATAGTGATCATGGTGTCCTTACTTTTGTCGAGAGTTCGTCTGTCCGTTCGTTCGTACGTCCATCATCCGCCATTCTGGATTTTTTTATTTATGGAATCAAATGGGGGTGGGGGGACGTCGTATATATTTAAGTGAGCTTTGCTCACATTTTTCTATTTATTATATTATTATAATTTAGTGATTTCCTTTCATATTGCACATTTTTGCTATTTATAGGTGAGAGTGGAGATATTTTTGTAATTCTCTAAGTTTGAAACGGAAAGATTAATGAAACATTATCATAAAAACAATAAATTTTCACACATGCACACTTAAATTTATGCAATTACTAAGATTTGTTATATATGTAGGGCTCAAATCTATGGCGGGTTCCAAATCCATGGTAGATTCCAAATCTATCGCAGATTCTGACGTCACCAATCCAAATCTATGGCAGATTAAGGCTCTCCCAAATCTATGGCAGATTTTCAAAGTGCCAAATCTATGGCAAATTTAGTTACTCCAAATCTATGGCAGATTTTTGCAGTCCCAAATCTATGGCAGATTTTCACAGTCCCAAATCTATGGTAGGTTATGGCAGATAAGACGTCACATGAAAACATATTTTCAAAATAAGAAAGACAACTAATCCTTTTTCACTGACAACATAAACAAGTACGTAGCGAATTACTTTAAATCATTACTTTTCCGATTATTTTATTTTTAGGGGAGCCCAGAAAGATTGGGGTAATGCCCTTGAAATAATCTTGTTTTTAATTTATTGCATTTTAGTTTATTCGGATGAATTAGAATTTATCAGTCCTTCGATATTCCACTTGTTAAATAACTGATTGAGACAAAAACCATCAATTCGTAAACTAACTCAAAACCTTATCAACCGAGGAAAACAGAACAAAAAAAAGAACAAAGAAAACACCATCCTAAAGTTTTCCCTGAATTTGGAGGGCATATTTTTGTTTCAACCCCCCTCCTATAGTAGCCACTGGAAAAAATGTTGTGCCTTTATTCATAGCCAGATTTGTTTTGTGAGACCGGTTTTTGTTTGTCCTTACCAAAACCGTCGTCATTTATGCTATTTTGATCTGGATCTCCATTGTTGGACCTCAACGTTTGAAAACAAATATGTACACCCTGTTGTGACGTTTACAATGTCAACGTTTCACGTAAAATTCCCGTATTTTGGAATGACAAAAACAACATAAAAATAACCAACAGAGAAAGAAAGAAAATAACAGACCAACAGTAAAAGTCTACCAAATGTCCTTTCAGCTTTTGAATTTATTATTTAATTCTTCAGCTAATACATTATACTGTGATGCAATAGAATAAACCAACACATTCAAGAAAGTTCAGTACATTTGTTTAGAAATAGCAAAATCTAACATTAACAATATGAAAAAAAATCGGGAAAGCAAAATATGCCACAGATTTTAGAATACAATCATGTAGTTGTAGAGGATTAAATCACACAAATATGTAAATGTTTCTAATGCCATGACGCAAACAAATACATTCGTTTTTAGCTTAAATTTGTATTAAAACTTATCTGCAATACAATATTGTTCATTCTGTATTTTTTTCCTGAGACTGAGTAAAAATTCAATCTGTCATCGATTAGGGAATAGGTAAACTGCCGCAATAATTAAATCTGGCATCAATTTGGAAATAAGAAAACATGCCATAGATTTGGGAATATCAAAATCAGCCATAGATTTGGGAACAGCAAAATCTGCCACAGATTTGGAGCCAATGTGATCTGCCATAGATTTGGGGCGACATATCCTTTATTACGTCACTTTCTGCCATAGATTTGAAATCTGCCATAGATTTGGAACCCACCATAGATTTGAGTCCCACATATATAGTGTAGGGTACATATAATAATAACATATGCCGAACCCGCTAAAAGTTTGGCATATCTGGCTTGAGCAACGAAAGCAAATGAACAAAATCTGAAGCTTTCTTTTTCGTGAAAAAAGCAAAAGGGTAACCTGTAGACGGTATACAAACATTTCATACACACAATGCTGTAGGTTAATACATTATGTCGTTTTTTTGTATTGATTAAAATGTTTTTTCTAATGATATCGTTGTCACATAGTTTATGATATGCATAAGTTGATCAATTTGTTAATCGGTTTAATTTTCCTGCAATCTTCAAAAACAACGTCCTTTTTTGAAGGAACCTATTATCGTCTGAATGCTAAACATTCAAAAGTCGCTTAAAAAGAAATAAAATTAGTATAATAATGATAGGGTAAAATCTGTAAATTGTCCATCAACACACAAAAAATAATCATATTTCGAGCATGTTAATGTTGGAATACAAAAGACAGGTCTGCCTACGCCTTTTGTAGGCAGAACGCCTCATTGTAAATAAATGTCAAGGATAACTACTCATTTTTGCTCTGAATTTTATTTGAAGATCATAGTAGTTGTTTTTGAAATAAAGGTAAAACACCAACAAGTACTCATCTTTACATTGTAATCATATCTTTATTTCATGTTGGAGATGTACAAGTAGCGATAAAAAAAAGTACCGAAGTTATTGTACGTGTAGTTTCTACATATACAATGGGGTGCAGACATAACCTCTCATAAAGTTAACTTGAAGGAGTTATAAAAGCTGCTCTAAGTTAACTTAGAACATGTTTCAAGTCTGCTCTAGAACAGCTCTAAGTCTGCTCTAGAATCCTGACCGCTCTGACCAGTCATAGTCAGAGCTATGAATGCTCTGACCTGTTCTACCCATGACCGTTCTAGCCAAGTCTGTTCTAGCCATGACCGTTCTACATAAGTCTGTTCTGGCCATGACTGCTCTCAGCTGACCTGTTCTAGCTATGACCGCTCTTATACCAGCTCTTGTCACAGCCCTGGTAAATATTCATAATGTGTCCCATATATACGTATTTCATGCGCATATGTATCAAGTTACGTTTTATTATAAAAGAAATTAAATAAAAATTAGAATTATGAAATGAATTATTCGAATATAAAATTGCATTTTGCCGGAAAATGCTGTTATTCGCGGATAATTATTTAACTGATTGTGTGTTTATCCAGGTTAATTAAAAAATGTAAGAGTTATATTCCCCTTTTCGTGATATGCCCGAAAACTGAATCGCAAAAAGTTTTATGCAAATCTATTATTATAAATGAAAAAATCGTTAATTCAATTATAGGAAAATGTCAATCATTATTATATTACGTTTACTGAAACAAATAATTATTTAAAACATCGTAAAATAAGGGGGTTATTTATTTTTTTTCATTTAAACGTTTCGGGCTCAAGAAAAAGAAAAAAACTGACTCAATACAATTTCATATCCAGTAAAATTCTAGGACCAAAACTGCTGTGCCCACAGCGGACTTGAAAAAAACGGTCATGGCCAGAGCAGACTTAGAACGGTCATGGCTAAAACAGACTTAGATAGAACAGTCATGGCTAGAACAGACTTCGGTAGAACGATCATAGCTAGAGCAGACTTAGGTAGAACGGTCATGACTAGAACAGACATGATTCTAGGACCAGAGCAGTCAGGATTCTAGGAATGTTCTAAGTCTGCTTCAAGTTAACTTTGAGCTGTTCTTGTGAGTTGTGACTGCTCCCCAACTTAACTTGGACGAGAGGTTATGTCTGCACCCACTTTAAGCATTTCGAAAACTTATGTCTCTTCAGTGCAGATCAAATAAAAAAATGTGGAAACTCATGAACCGAAACATGTGTGAATGCTGATAGAGAACAAATTACCAAAAGGCAAAAAACAAATTACCAGAAGGCTCATTTACATCGGCAAACGAATACCGAAGCAAGAACGAGGAAAGGGGAAATTCTAAAATCATAAATCCAAAATCACGGCAATTCACAGCAACACGAATTGAGACACTATGACAAAGACAAAATAAATAAACAAAAATAAACAAGAACGCCACAAAACTAAAGCACTAGCAAAGATATCATCAGGTGCCCGGAAGGGTTAGCATGATCTCCTCCACGCGTGGAACCCGTCACACTGCCCGTGAAAAGTCCGGTTTTGTCACAGACGGTTTAAGTCAGCCTGGTAACAAACTCTGGATCTACCCAAAGATATCTATTCTCATTTTGAAACAGAAACATTGTAATGGTCCGTCAAATCGTGGTGACGACCGTAAAACTTCTGTAGTGACAATTGCAACAGTGACTGAACATACCCTTGATGTATAAGTTTTTGAGACAGTAATTTCGCTCGGTTGACAAAATCGCTGTACAAACTACAGACACGACAATAGCGAATGAGTTGTGAAATATATACGCCATATGCCGGAGAAATGGGAATATTAATGCTCAAAAACGGGAAGTTCACTATTCGAAAGTCGAAATCACGCCTGTCGTAAAGTTTTGTTTTCAGACGTCAAAAGTTGTCAATGTAGAGATATGGGTCCAGGTATGATGCTGATGATCGTGAATCAGTGGATTTTTAATTTCGAGTTCATTTGGGTGTTATCCTTAAACTGAGGATTATTCAATAAAAGACCATCATCTACATAACGGAAACTGAAATTAAAGGATTTGACTAGCTTATTGTTTTTTCCTGAACTAGCCCTTGTATGAACCTGGCTTCATACGAATACAGAAACAAATCTGCTAAAAGTGGCGCACAATTAGTCCCCATAGGTATCCCTATTGTCTGCTGGAAAACTTGTCCTTCAAATTCTAGAAATATGTTATCAATCAAGAGTTCCGGCATTGCAATGACATCCTCCTCTGTATACTTTTTGTTTGAATCAGTGTGATGTTTAACAAAATAGGCACATCTTTACCTATCACTTAATATGAATATCTTCTCTCACCCTTTTTAGTACAGAAAGACTGACGTATTAAATCCAGGAGTACTGACTTAGCTTATCGTGTGGAAGAGTAGTATAGAGAGTAGAAAAATCAAATGTTTTGACAGTGTTCGATGGTTGAGTTCAGTTGAAGATAGATATTCTAATAAGTCTTTTGAGTTTTTGAGAATCCACATCTGATTCACTCCACTTGTTGAGTATACTTTATCACTATATATCTTGAGGCCACCTTTGACTGCAGTAAGTAATGAAGTGAGGAGCTTAGAAAGGGGTTTTGTTGTGCATTGGCAGACCCAGCAATGTATCTCTGTTTGTAAGGGCATTATGTAATTTAGGTACCCAGTAGATACAAGGCAGGTTGTTGTTCTCTTCACTAAAACTGATACCAAAGGAAGACAATACTGATTTGTGATTGTTTAGTATGTCCTCCCTTGGTATGGTGGAGAGTTTGTATGTGGGGATGCCAAATGAATTGTCAATGCCCATCACCTTCATTAAGCAGCCAATGTTGTGTCTTTTGCAGATAAATGGGATATTGTTTTTGGCCTTGTCAGCTGGTACGATGACATAACTGTCATGGAGGAAGGACAATGTTTTTTTCTACCTCTGGATCATCGACCTGATCCAGTCGGACAGTGTTTCAACCTTTTCCTCCTCTCAAGTGGAGTTTGAATACAGGGGAAAATTATTATGAATACTTCGAAAAACAACAAGAAATAATATAATCTAATGACATTATGTAGTTGATTTCTATCAATGTGACGAAATTTCGAAACGAACCAATTACATGTCCGTGTTGTGCCATAGAATTAGGGTTCTGTCAATGTTAAGGTCATTCTTAAGATTTTTTTTGGGAGCAATACTTTTTTGTAATCACTAAAATTTCCAAAATCTTTGTTTTTTGTTGTTGGCATTTCACAAGAACGTCAAAATGCGTGTCTGTTTTTATATAAGTATGGCTTTGTTAGGTTGGTTGACTGCCGATTTGTCCACTTAATAATTTCCGGTGTTCCGAGTTTCTTCCTCTGGCCATTTTTTTATTTGAAATCAGTAAAGATTTGGTTATGTTTTCAACGATTTTAATTTCAGGAAAAATATATTTTTTTTATTTTCGCGAGGAATCTAAAAATTTGCGTGGAAAATGACCATTTAGTTGATTTTTAAACATTATTAGAGAACCTTGAGACTTCTGGTACAATTTATCCCAGTTTTGGGAAAAACACAGGTTTTTTTATTCAATTTGGACGCCTTTCAAATCCTTTTGTAGAAGCATTTAAAAAAACTAGCAATTATCGGATGTTGTAACACATTTACACCATTAATGCGATCTGATAGCAAATTTGAACTAGCAACTTTCCAAATTGAATCTAGTATTCTGTTGCATATTGAAGAAATGATTTTTCCTTTGGTTACAAAATTCGGATTTCGATTACCTATCCAAAAGGATATTATGTACCATTATGTGCTTAATAAAAAAAAACCGAAGTTGCATAAAAACAGTGAATTATGATACATGTATGCTGTACACGTGTTTCAAGGAGCAACCATTCATCAGCAGCATTAAAATCAAATAAAATGGAATGCAATAATTCAAAAGTAGTCAAAAAAAGTACTCATTTCCAAAAATATAGAAATAGGAAGCCAAATCAAGTACCAAGGATATCTACACGAAATGAAGCCTCAGTATTTCAAGGGGTTGGAATTTTTATATAAACTGTAAATTTCTATAAAACGCAAAGTAAAATTTTTATGTCAGACAAGTTTGACTATTGGGCTTGTGAATACCCTCGGGGACCTCTGGTTCACTAGCAGTTGCATCGGCCCAATGGTTTAAAATACAAAAAATACCGAAGTTGCATAAAAAACAGTAAATGTCGATATGCTGTACACGTGTTTCAAGGAGTAACCTCTCATCAGCAGCATTAAAATCAAATAAAAGGGAAAGCCATAATCGAAAAGAAGTAAAAAAAGAAGTACTCAAAATATGGAAATAGGATGCTCAATTCAGTACCATGGACATCTACCGAGTGCCATACACAGAATGAAGCCCCAGTATTTTTAAGTGGTTATGAATTTGAGTCTTAAATTCAGGGTTATCATCATTGAAAATTTTAGACCTTTCGCTTTCCACATGTTTTCTTAGTGATTCTTTGGCAGTTGGTGATGCTTCAATTTTGGCAGCCTGTAAAGTTATTTTTACGCTTAAAGAATTTTCCCTTGTTTATTCCTAATTATGGTTTTTTTCATATTCATTTTCAACTGGAATATATATCTTATGCATTAGGAGTTATAAGGCAGGAAAGATTTTGATAAATTATCACAAGTGATTTATCTTTATATCTACCAGTTAGCATTCGGTTTTACCTTTTCTTGCATTTCCTTCAATAAGAAAGTAAATGAAAGAGATATGGACCAATTTTAATGAAAAGAACAAACCTCTAACATAAAGTTTAAAGCAGATACAAAGAGAAAAGGGCCTTTCTTATCATTTGAACATTTAACCGCATTTACTATGTTTAAAAAGGTTAAGTACGATATCCTTTAGAATATTCAATGCATCGAAGAACGGATATGTACTTTCATACAGAATATTCAATGCATCGAAGAACGGATATGTACATATTCAATGGATCGAAGAACGGATATGTAATTTCATATAATGAAAGTGGATCTAAGCAGCAAAGGTGTCGCTAATTTACCATTCAGATACTTTGTTAACAAGGATGTAAAGTGTTTTTTTTTTTCTAAACATTGATTCATTCATGATTTTATAGAATATATAAATGATCTTGAAACAAAAAGAATATAACTTACATTTATCTATGATACACGCCGACTCTGTGACAAATCGGTGGTGTATATTTCCAATCACGATTTTTAAAATCAGTGGAGAACAAGTCTTGCATTATGATGTTGTTCAGTTACTTTCTGCTGTAAAAAATCACAATGTTAACTTGATTTCAAATAGCATGGCTAACTTCAGTTCACAACTTGTATTTCTTCTTACTAATACTCTTTTGAAATATCTTTTTATAGAAATGCTGATGTGACAAAGCCTCTGACCAATATATCTATCAACAGACCACCCAACTATACAGACACCCGACCATTAAACTAAATATTTACCGTTGTTTTCTAAAAAAAATTGGCAAATGACCTACCTTCTGAAGTTCTTTGATAGAATCTTACAAGACTGAACGTGTTGGACACCCAGTGGTAAGATTTCAAATTCTCTATATAAACCTGCTTAAGTCAAGAATTTATTGTTATATATGCTGCTTATCATTGCACTTACTGATTTCTGGATTACAGCATCGTTCTGTGATATGTGTTATTTTTCACATCTTAATTGACTTTATTAAAAAAAAGAAAAAAAAACTTATTCTTATCATCAAGACCATGTCATTGAGTGGCTTCCGTGTTTAAATTCATGATTCGGAACATTTTGTATCAAACTGTATGACAAATGTGACAATGGACCGATTCCGACATTCAATTTCCATCCTCGTAAACGACATTGCGCCAGCTCATTGTCCTCGTAAAAGACGTTTTGACAAATTAAAAACGTCTACAACAATAGCAATCCCATTATGCCGGAAATCTTTTTTTGTGTTTGTTTTTATTTTTGTTTTTTTAAACTTGCAATATCTGAATTAAGCATAATTTTTTTAAACTAAAGAGTCTTTTTCTATTACATATCTCTGTCCTTAGCAGATCTTGGCTTTTCTATTTAGCTTCTTTTGATGATTTGTTGTCTGTCAGCTTGTACACATATCTCGGTTCCAGGGGCCGGTTGTTCAACCTCGCGTTACCTTTAACGACTGCGATAAATCCATTAACGTGTCATGTTATAATTGTCATGAAACAATTACCAGGGATAATTCCGCTTTCAAAACCACCCAGTCCTTTGAAGCTGGAGGAGTCCTTACACAAGTCATTGTCCTCTCTATTGCAAGGCTTAGTTTTTTGGGGGAGGACCACCACCTGTCATTTTCATTTTTGAATTCATTGAGCAGAAAGCCCGTTTTGCCTCCTTCTTTGTGGTTGCCCACTTGTCCCGACATTCTTTAGCTGATCTCTTAGCTACATCCAGGGCAGATACCATAACACTGACTCTCTCCCAAACAGCAGCTTTCCAGGAGTTGACATGTCCAACACGGTGACTGTCTTATAAGAAAGAGTAAAAGCTTACTCTACAGGATCACCTAATTTCACTTACGTTATTTAAATTTGATCGTATGCGTGTCCCATTTTTCTTTTACTGTTCCGTACTCTTGTGAATTCATTGCTAACTGGTGATTTCCATGTTGGCATTGCGTTTGGGCTGTTTTTTTTACTGTACTGTCGATCGGTTGTCACAATCTGGCCTTTTTTCTTTTGTACTAATGGTTCGGTTCTCATATACTATTCGATACCAAATACTAACCTTCTTTATGTAAACTGAGTTCATTACCAAATTTCATCGTCCTCAGCTGTGATAGTAGATATCGTTATGTAAAGGACACTGGGAGAATATCAAAATGTATAGTTTGCTTCGATGCTGACGCTGTAATAAAATTATTTAGCATTTACAAGCGGTAGAAAGAAATTGTGCTTGATATATATTTATTGACAAGTCATTACTTACGTGTATCTTGCATGGTAAAATACAAATTCTTTTAAGAGTGTGTATGTCCGTGTCAGTAAAAACATGTTAATAAAAAAAGTTGTTGATATGCAATTTAAATCAATTAGATTTCAAAAATCTGATTCAATATTTGGTAAATTGCCTTAATCAATGACTGCTTATTTTTGGAATTCTGCCTAACAACCATATATCCTAGAGTTCTCTGAGTAAAAATAGAGATTAATAGTTTGATTTAAAAAATATTGAGAAAAATTAAGTCTTCAAGTTGTTTTCAAACAATAAAAGTCGGAGATTATTCATACCTTTCGTCACCCGATTTCAAATGGCAATTTTAGTGACGTCAATTATTGTTTATAAATATGTTTTATTTGTTTATATGTGTAAACGCAAACTCTATTCCAAATATTGATGGTTTCGTCATGCAATTAAAATTCACAAAAAGAAAACAAAATAGCTACTTTTATCTGAGATCAACGACAAAGGCTACTAATTGAGGCCAATTATGGGGAATATACTTAACACCAGAAGAAACGAACCACTTTTTTATGCTATTCATCTATTTAATATTTTATTTAAATCGATTTTTCGTTTGTATTATTTTAATTTCTAAGGTTTAAAACAAGCAAGTTGAATTTGTTAAAAGATACAACAGCACAATTTTTATCCAATGTGTACGAAAAAAAGTCAAATATTTGTTCTCCTTTAAAATGTTTTATTTTTTAAATTTACATTTTCAACACTACTAAAGCAGTAATTTCTGTTCTACATGTCTTACATTTAAGAGGTAAAAATTTCAGTTTTCAATGTTTTTCACTATTTCTGCATTTGTTGGTGAAAAAGGTTTTTGAGAAAATGAAAATTAGAATTCAAAAATGATACATTTTTCGAATTATTGTCTCTATTGTTACAGAAACCATGTGTTAAAAATCATCAAGATCCAACAAGCATTTGGAGAGATACCAGTACTTGCTTTTGAATTTTAAGGTACATGTACATAGACCTTAACATTGGTGGTACTATTTTTCCGTTGTTTAGTATATTGCGTTTTTGTGAAAAGGTAGGTTTTTGAAAACAATTAAAATTAGAATTCAAAAATGTTCAAGTGTGAAAAAATCAACAAGATCCAACAAGTATTTTGGGAGACACTTCAAGTGCTTTTGAATTGTAATGCACATAGCTCTAGGTACTTTTCGTCTGTTGTTTAGTATATAAGATTGGCATTTTAGGTACAATAATTTCTACATTTGATTTACTTTTGTTTCTTAAATTCCTTCATGCTTACTGTTTATTATGGTTTGTTTAAGGATGATAAAACTTACTTTGCATGATGCATACATCATGATTTAATCATTCAATGATCACGATTCATTCGTCACGATACAAGTGCTTAGAGGGTCGAATCGTTACCTTATTTTCAAAACATTAAACTGCAGACAAGAATAGATGTCAATTAAAAAAAAACGTAATTTAAACCATAAACATCCTCATTCTAAAAAAACAGAGAACATGGTTGACTATACATCAATAATCAACCAATGAAAATACTGGATGTTATGTTCTTCCATATTTTACTGCAAAAGAGAGAAAACCGCATAAAACAGGGATGTTGTTAAATTTTTCCGAAACGAAAGTTCAATGCAACTATTATTAAGAGGAAAGGTGAATTTATAAATGGCAAATTCGTCACAAATTGAAATTGATATGAGGTAGTAATAACGAAATAACTTATACTTTTTGCATAAGGCTTCCCTTACTGTCCAAAATCGAAAATAACAAATTTTATGTTCACATACCTTGCTAGTCGACATAATGTAGTAAATAATCAGTTTGTCCACGGCTTTCCCTTGTCTTTTTTCCAAAAGGAGATACTAGTATTAAACGGCAATATTTTGAATTTTATCATATTAATGTTGAGAATTTAGAACATGGACTGAATAACAAAATATATTGCTCTTTATTTTTGCTACTAGTACCCTCCATTTGAAGATTCCGGGATAGCAAATCAACTGGATCAGAACTGTCCTACATAAAGACACAACGATAGCTTATCGTTGTTTTTAAAATGTTATTAAAATGTGTCTTTTATCTAAATATCAATGCACTGAAGTGAATTTAACTTATCAAAGAACTGATCAAAGAATTAGACGCTAAATCAAATTGAAATTTGATCGTAAAAGGAAATTTATTTAAATCAATTTAAATGGAGTAATTAACAGTAGATTAATGTATTGTCTTTAGAAGTTTGAATTATTTTTAATCTTTATTGCTATAAAAATGATAGCATAATGGTTCAGCTTAATGGTTCAACATTGAGTCTATTTTCTGTGTGCTCCCTTTACATAATGTGTTATCCATTTCTAATTTGATGATTGACTAAAAATAAATACCCATTAATTTAAGTAAGTATTGTCATGAGCTACATGTACTTACCTTAGCGCCACAGATGCAATTGTACATAATGTTATTGTGTCTTGAAAATTCAATTTTATACGTGTTTAGTCTCCAGAAATAAATCGGACCTCATGATAAATTCAGTTAAAATTTTTAAGGATCTAAGCATTCTAAATTACTATCAGTGTATAATTAAATTTTGATGGCCTTTATTATATTGTTTGGATTTCTTTTACAGATATTTGTCAATTATTGGGATTTTTATTGCCTAAAGTTAAAATTAGAAAAGTAGAGCGGATTTTTGTCAAACTATTTATGAAATTGAAGAGCATTTATAATTTTTTTCTATATCACAATTCTTTAACTAAATTTAAATTGACGGAAAAAAAAATTTATACTGAAGCGCTACAAATCGATTAAATATAAATCACCTTTAACTCAACAGTGTTTAATTAATTAGTGAGTCCCTCACAATGTATTGATTTTTTACGTATGAAAATAGATGTATCCGAAATGAACACGATTCAAAAGTCCCGTAATAACTTGCAAATTGTCATTACAATCATTGCCATCCGTTGCCCGACAAGAATACCTACAGAAGACAATCACAACATAGAAACAATCACATGGCACTCATCGAGTCAATGAAGAACATTGGTCAGTTACTTTCCCCTATGGCACAGCAGGCAATCAGGTCCAACAAAGAATTACCCTATCTATGAAAATTTGGCATAATAAAATCATGAGATGTTGGCACCATAAACAGCTGGACAGAATAATATTTCGAATGAAAAAGGCCAAAAATTGAAACTATGATAATGTATCCATATGGGAACTTCTCTCAAAACAAGTACACCATAACTGAAATATACAATATCATAAATCTTTCGCACAGTGAATCATAACATAAGTCTTCCTTGAGGTACAAATTTTGACTAGCATGTCTCAAAACATTGTTTGCAACTTAACAAGTTCAATACTGAAAATATAAATATCCTGAAATGTTCGATGATCTTGGAATTGATTCTCGATTCCCCTTTTTCTGCCTCGATTTGCAGATTTATTTCGTACTGAATTTTATTTCACATGTATGATGGATATTGATGTTAAAATAAATCGAAATACCCATGATGTGTAAGATTAACGCTGCAGTTGATATTGTTAGACAAATACTGTTTGGCTGAAAAGGGACAGTTCAAGGATGCAAAACTCGTTTAAGGACTTACAACGTTGAAATGAAAATTAAGTGTATTGATTTTATTCTGTATTTTGAATTTTTTCGTCTTTTACTATTATAGTAATTCAAGTGAATATAGTGTAATCTTGTAGTATAGTATTATCGCCAAATATGGTAAAAACGATTCGTTTTAACAAGTACACGATATATGTTTTGTTCAATATTCCTTGTCTGTTTTGCCTTAAAAAGAAATGTTTTTTGCGCATTTGAAACAATGTATATTTGTGACGGAAGAGATATTTTTATTGGACATCATTTATGCATATTTAAAACAATATTCCGAGGAAATTTGAGCACCTATATTCCAATTTCATTTTACTTTTATACTTGTTCATTTCCCATTCTTCTGTATATTTTCATTTTTTGTTACTGCACCTTTGCAGAATTGGTCGGATTAGAAAGGTATTACCTGTTGAATATTTTTATAAACCCCTGCAACTGTCCTTTACAGGTGACGCTTCGACAGAGATCTGATGAGATCAGAGCATATGTAATACCTGGATGTTGGGTTAACAATCGCCAGTTACATTATAACACATAACTTTGCTACCTGCTCTGTAGCTCTTTTGGAGGTTAGTAGACAGAGAAAGGTTAACAAATAACTGCAAATATGTTTGAATTGATTTCCGAAGTGCATTTAAAAAAGTTCTGTGAGAATGATGTATATGCGTTAGACAACGGATTTAAGAGCTGTTTTGAGTTGATTCACTTTTTTTAATATCTACAGCGGGAATGCATGGTTTTTTCTTTCAAAACAAAACATAATAAAAAAAATTACTAAAAGCTCTTCATAAAAGTGGAATGGTCGGCATACAGGAGACTTAGTACATGGAGGACTCATGATCAAGTCATACCTGCATGAGAATTGAAGTGTTTTTCAGGCTTTTTATGGTCGATATATATATATATTGATAAGTTCCCTCCACATTGTGTATATTTATTTTTATATAAAATTAATTGCATAATATTCACATTTCAACAAATGTTGTCTCATAAATTGTGTTGGAGGCCAAAATACCAAAAATACCGACGTTGCATAAAAAAACGGTAAACCAAAAATTACGGAAAAATATAAGAGTAGGAATAGATACTAGAACCAAAAAAATGATAAGGCAAAAGAAAATATTTTATTTAGCGATTTTGTTTCAAATTACAAGAAATATATTCAAATATGTATACGTTTTGTCAAATAAGCACAAATCTTTATATCCAGAAAATATGATATTTGATGGCTCATTATTCCAGCTCAATGCAGTATAAAGACCCCTTCTATATTTCTCTAAAGAGAGCAGACGCATTGGTTGTCTTATAGAAGGCTAAATTTTCTGCCCCTACCTATTTCCCCCCTTTTTTCCAGTGGCAATCAAAAGTCGTTGACCATTCCTCCTTTATTTCTTTTTTTACTTACATTTTTTTGGACGTTAAACTCTAACTAACCAATCAATCATTATTCCAGTAATCGTGAAAAATAAACGTACATGCTTCTTGACCAAACCCTTCGAAAAGTTTTGAATTTGATTTTTCGTCCGTAATGCGACAGTGTTCTACCATCAGACTAGACTCCTTGAGCTAGCCGGCAGTTAAACGGCGAGCACCCCTTGACCCATCTTTCTAAATTATGTATTGTTTTTTTTTTCTTTCCTTTCACGATTGTGATCATAGAGTTCGTGGTCTACCTGTATTGGGTTTTATTCGTATGTTTATTATACTATAGGGAAAAGGGACAGATAAAGGGGAGGTTTGGGTACCCATAAACCGGTTAACCCTACCACTGGCTTTTGCTAGTACCGGTGTTATATTGCCATTTTTCCCCCATGCCAGTTTTCCCCCCGGGGAAAAACTGGATCGATCCAATTTTTCCCCCTCGGAAATTTTGGATCAGAGCCGTTTTTCCCCCGGAAAAACTGGAATATGTGTACATATTGCCGTTTTTCCCCCATGCCAAAATTTCCCCCTTCATTTGAATATAAATGATCATGTCCATGCTTCATAAAAAAATTCGTACACAAAATGTTTTGTTGCATGAATTGTGAAAAAAAATATTTAAGGATTAACTCTGCATATTATGCATTCTGTGATTGCTGAACATCAACTAATTTGCGGATCCAGAGGAATAACCGTGGGTCTGACCCACTTTTTAGCTTGCTTGGCTTTTGCCACCACTTGGTGTCCGTCGGCCCTCCGTCCGTCGTTAGCTCATTTTCAAAAATCATGAAACCGCTTGGCCAAATGGAACAAAACTTCAACTGAATGATTACTAGAGTAGTTAGTTTCAAATTGTCATTAATTTGTCCCAGGTCAAACAGCATGGCTGTCGTTGCTAAAAAAAAGAACAGAGAGGCTGATTGCGGTTTTTTGGCATATAACTCAAAAACCTTTACAAAACCGACTCGTGTATAAAAGATCAACATGACAAGGTATACCCACCGTGCATTTTGAAAAAAAAATCTGATGACCCATTTTAGAATTATTACCCTTTTCTGTAAAATTTGATGTTTTATTTTATTCTTTATTAAAAAAACTATATAAACAGAGGTAAATTTTTGATTTCAAAAATGTTCAGCATATCAAAATCTACCCACATGAATATTTTTTAGGAAATCTAAATACCTATGTAGATGTAAGTGTCCTTCATTAGTCAGACCTTTTTCGTGATTTTTTAACTTTTGACTTGTATTTCAAATTTGAGATAGAGGTCTAATTTAAAGTGCAGCAATGTCTAGAATCACGGTCAAAGACTACATCTTATTGAACATGGTTAAGTTGTCCGACCTCTTCCAAGATTGCCCCCAGCGCGGAACTCAATTTACCATTTGACCACATGGGAAAACATTTTCTAAGACCTCATTCTGAAAAACTGATAGGCCATTTGAAAGAAATCTTGGTCATAACAGTCTTTAGTTGAATCATTTGAAAAAAGTCAGCATCATATCGAAGATGGCCGCCAGCCAAATAATAATTTGTACAGATTTAGCCCAAAAATCACTTATAACTTATGCAATCTAACAACATTTGCTAAACTTTGTCTCAAATGATGAAATTAATGAAGATATATTTAATTTAATACAATAGAGCACACCAGACACGTTCACTAAATTTCTAGTCATAAAAATTATAATCAGAGCAAGTTATGACCCTTGACAATAAAAATTACACACATGACCATAATGTAATTTTACAGTCAAACTTCAATAGTTTTTAACATTCTACAAGTTAGAATGGATTGATGAAAACAGTTGGAGTTAAACGGTTAAAGGTCAGTTCAATCTATCAAGTTGGAATTATGTTGGAATTTTAAAATTTAGGTGTCGGCCGCGATACATGTCGCGGAAATCGAGACATTGGCGTGCAAAGTATTTACGGCGATAGCGTTAACTTTTACTTTATACAGGATATTTTGAAAACTCTTTCGTGTCGGAATGTCATATTTGACCCAATAGTACTACTATTCACGACGGACATAAAATCATTTGACTTTGACCTCATGCGGTCCAATGACTACGTTAAGATCCGTAAGTGGTATATCAATGATATTTACCGTATTATGTAGGTTGGTCTTGGGTTGTACAAGTTGCAGGTCATTTTGGGGCTAATTTTGTACAAATTATAATTTGTATTCAAGCTAATTTTGTACAATTTGTAATTTGTACAAAGTGAAAAAAAAATTATAATTGATCATAATTTGTACAGAATTTTTGTACAAAATTTAGTTTTACAAAATTACAAATTGTACATATAAGAAAAATACAAAAAACCGGCTTTCTCATTAAAAGAGAAGAAGAAAATGCGCCGAAGAGAACGTCGCCAAGATTATCGATGACGTCGGGGGAAAAACTGGCTCATGTCATCATTGAGGGGAAAAACTGGACTGATCCAGTTTTTCCCCCGTAAATTTGTTGGGGGAAAAATTGGATCATGCCAGTTTTTCCGGGGGGAAAATTGGGATCGATCCAGAATTTCCACCCGGAAAAACTAGCATGGGGGAAAAATGGCAATATGACACCGGTACCAAGTCCGGCTGTCCCGAGTTCCTATCGTTGTCTACGTTTGTCTTTTGTCTTATTCGTTTTCTTCATGTGTAGTTCCATAGCAGATTGTGGCATGTGATTATAATTTTCAGCCGTTGTATGTGTTTCCTGTTATCCATTTTTTACATGCTAAATTATTCTAACGAGTTTGCCGAATAAAAAGTTTTATTTCCACTAAAAAAATGATTACAAAATGGATCGAATAGCAGCATATACAACGAGCCATTTTATTTTCTTATTATATATATTTTGATACCAGTAAATTATATGATGATGATTCCTGTACATGTGTATATGCGAGATTTGATATGTTATTGTACAATCTTACACTACATGTAATAGAATAATAGTAATAAATGTATTCAAGATCAAAGTGACCAAATCATATTAAAAAGGACCTTGTCAAAAATTTAATTGAAGTTAAAAGCGATTTTGCCACAGTTCGATACAATAGTAAACCAGTACTGACTATTTGTTTATGTGTTTTTGATGTTGCATAAATAAAACGTATTATTACTATTATTATTTTCAAACATAACGTACATCGAGGACTTATTGTGTACATTAAGCATTCAGTATAATAAAATCATAATGCCCTAGGATGAAGGTGTTAGTTCGATTAACACACTCGGTGAAAAATTATCACCCTCGACGTTGTCTCGGGTGATAATTTTTACCTCGTGTGTTTATCTACCCTAACACCTTCATCCAAGGGCATTATGTTTATAATACAATCTTACACTACATGTAATAGAATGGATAATAGGAAATATCTACAATTGCTGAAAATTACAATTACATGCTACAATCTGCCAGGGAACTACACATTGAAACACAAATAAGACAAAAGAAAACGCAAACAATTATAGAAATTCGGGATACCCGGACTTTGTACCGGCACTAGTAAAAGCCAGCTGCAGGGTTAAACCGATTTACTGGCACCCGAACTAAAATGTATATTTACTGATTTATCTTAATTGACATTGGAACACATTATATCAAATTCCTATGAGACTGGAAACAGTCTTATTGCAAGCCATCCTTTGGCATAAATTGTATTTATTTGGACAAAAATGTCTGATATGTTGTGCCTGCACTCTTAAAATATGGAAAAAGCTAACAAATAAAAAAAAATATAATGCATTAAAATAAATGGTAGACGGATTGAAGCCTTATAAGGGATCGACCAAACTTGAAAAGGGATGGGCGTTATGTTTTTTTTCTGGACAAAAAATTATTTATTTTTTTAACTAGTATTTAAAATATGAAATAAATGTAAATGAAGCAAAAATTGCCTAAAAGACATGATAAAATTAATCAAATGGAACGAGGCTTTTATTATTTTTTGTCTAGAAGTCACCATAAGGCCGTAAATAATGAGCAAACACTCACATGTACCCCCTAGTAAGTTCAAGATGGCAGCTAGCACCGCTTTCATAATCTGCCAGGGAACTACACAGGTAAGACATACACATGTAAATAAGACAAATGACAAACGTAAACAACGATAGGAACTCGGGACAGCTGGACTTGGCAAAAACCAGCGGTAGGGTTTAATCGGTTTATGGGTACCCGAACCTCCCCTTTATCTGTCTCGTTTCGCTATAGTATAATAAACATACGAATAAATTAATGAAAGGAAGATACAATGTATAAACAGGAAACACTTACAATGGCCGAACATTACAATCACATGTCACAGTCAACCAGGGAACTGCACAAGAAAAACAATAAAATGACAAAAGACAAACATAGATAACGATAGGAACTCGGGATAGCCGGACTTGGTACCGGCACTGGCAACAGCCAGCAGTAGGGTTAAACCGGTTTATGGGCACCCAAACCTCCCCTTTCTCTATCCCGTTTCCCTATAGTATACATACAAATAAAACCCAATACAGGTAGACCACTAACTCTAAGACCACAATCTTGAAAAGGAAAGAATAGACAAAACGTAATTTAGAAAGATGGGTCGAGGAGTGCTCGCCGCTAAACTGCCGGCTAGCTCAAGGAGCCTAGTCTGCTGGTAAAACACTGTCGCACTACGGAATAATAATCAAATTCAAAACTTCCCGAAGGGTTTGGTAAAGAATCATCATGGATTTCAGTAGACATCGGCAGTATCAGTGAGAGGCCAGTATAATTGTAAAATCTTAAGGTCATTGGATCCCAAAGCCAATTTAACGGAATCATGAAGAAGATACGGTCAATATCCCCTATTACGTAAAGAAGTAAATGTTTCCTTAATAAAACCCAATACAGGTAGACTCCTGAGACGTCTTTACTATCAATCCAAACAATGATAAAGATTAATGTTGCTGCAGTCAAGGAAGAGGCAAATTATAATGAAGTCAAGCTTAAACAATGTGTAAGATTAATCGATGCCAAATTTCTACATTGTAGATATATCAGACGTGAAAAGCTGACAAATGTATACAGTGTTGTCTGTCAATGAAATGTAGAGAACTTGGGCTGTAAATCTTAACTACGGTAAACTGGAAGTTTTGCCACTTGCTTGACCACAGCAATAAATCGCGAAATACTAGAGTTCCTGTGAATTTTGTGTCTGCATGATTCATTTAAGGTGTGATCACAAGAATTATTATACTTACCAATAATAAACATGACAATGGACATCAATTAATGAAAGGAAGATAACAGGAAATATTTACAATGGCCGAACATTACAATCACATGTCACAACCAACCAGGAAACTGCACAAAAAAACAAAAAAAATGACAAAAGACAAACATAGATAACGATAGGAACTCAGTCAAGTCTAACAGTTAATCGAAAACCTTATAAAGAGTGGTAACAAACAATCTGAAATTCAAATAAAAACAACGGCAGTAGAATACCGAAGGAATAAAGGAGTGAAATTTACAAAAATCGAAGTCCAAAGGCATGGCCAAAACGAGAACACAGAAAACAATGACGCCAGACACAAAACGACGCTAGACAGACACAAAGAACAGAGACAGAAATCACAACATTCAAAACAAAGCACTCACAGTGTGAACTCCAGTGAAACTGAGAGTGACATCAGGTGCTCCGGAAGGGTAAGCATGTCCTGCTCTGTTAACAGCATCCGTCACACTGTGAGTGGGTAAATCCAGGAAAATGTCAAAGTCAATAGTCAAATCCGGGAAGACGTGAATGTAAGAGAGTTAATTACACAAAATGAAAAAGAATGAAATTTTCAAAGAGTGAAAGTTGGCAACTTGTCGACTTTTTGGGGGGAATGTTTGGATTAGTAGTGGACACATCTTACTATATACTTAATGCTGACACTCATTATTAAGACTTCACATGCTATCACAGCTCAACTCTGCTAATTTTTACTGAGGGTATCAAAGTGACAAAACAATATGCAAAAATAACACACTTTATAAATATATTAACAATGAAGGGATATGGAGTAAATGCAAATGAGACAAAATCTCTACAAATACATGGCAACACAGCAATGGAACAACGCTTTTATTGTTGTTCTTCATCTTGAAGTCACCATGAGGCCTTCAACAATGAGCATTACTCATACCTCATAGCAAGTTCAAGACGGCCCCTAGCACCGGTTTGAGCGGTATTCATTGCTAATTGCTGAGCAACGCTACATCCATGTCTTTTTCTCCTTTGATCCATGGATGCGGGATATGCACCATTGGGGAGTGCATGCTCATTACATCAAAGTTCACATATCTTTATAGCACTCACCTTAAACTTTATGTACTAATAAAAATATCCTCAGACAAAAGGGATGGCACCAAAATTATAAGCCAACATAATTTGTTTTTTCTAAAAAAATATGTTAATGTTGTTCTACACATTTATATGGCACGCCAAAGCCACAAAAATGAGATAAAATAGCATTATGTCAGGTAATGCTATCTTATCTGAATTTTTGTGGTTTTGGCGCACATTATCAGACATGTATTATCAGGTTTCCACATTACCTCCTGATAAGTACCTTTAAATATTTTATACATAGGTCTCTATGAAATCTATGTGGTAATGATGTTTTATCTTAAGATAACATAGCATTACCTGTTAATACAGTTTTATCTGCATTTTTGTGGCTTTGGCGTGCTAGTAATTGTATTATCTGTTTTCTAATATCAACCAATCAGACGTAATATCTGTGGGAAACTGCATTATCTGATTTATGTAACTGTATTATCTGATTTATGTTGCAACCATCAGATGTAGATAGATAAATTTCAATAACTTATCAAATTCAATCTTTTTAGATCAAATAATTTATTCTGAAACACTATGTAATTATGATCCTAGAGAATTTCGGAAATGGAATAGAATTTCTTTTCTTTTCTTTTTTCTCGCCTTTGTTCAGATTTATCCATTTGCCATTTATAACGAATTTTGTATTTATGTGTGTACATATTATGTATTTTCACTGTGTTTTTATAAAATTCGTTTATAGTAATAAAGTTATGTTTATCTATCAAGAATTACAATATCACAATATCTCATCTTTTAAATTACCGGTCTTGACACCTGTGATCGTTACATGAATGTATATTCTATGAAATATACATGTAAGTGTAACAACCTCGCAGAATTGAGTAATTGTTAATTGAAACTAACAAAAATAATAAATTGTATCAACAAAAAATTTAATTATTTTTCTTTTGAATCCAGTTGTACGGATTTTATCTGAATACGGAAATTAAAATTACATAAAACAAATACACACTATATTTTCAAGGACTGAAAGAAACTACAAAGTTATAATGTCTATAGATTATGTTATATTTTGCATTCTCTGTCAATTAGAATATTCTACATCAATAGAAGTTCGGAGTTGATAGTCTTTTTTTCTAAAATAAATTATTTCAATTTGCCATCTATTATACGATAGTTCATTACCTGTTACCATGGTTACCTGATAAGTAAGTTCATTACCTGTTAACAGATAAGTAAGATAGTACCCTATTACCTCAAGATAAGAATGCATTATCTCTGTGATCCATAGAGACCTATGTTAAAAATTTTACTATATTTATTTATCAGGAGGTAATGATGTATTATATGCGCCAAAACCACAAAAATTCAGATAAAATAGCATTACCAGAGGTAATGCTATTTTATCTCATTTTTGTGGCTTTGGCGTGCCATACATTTAAGTCATCATGAGTCAATTATTCGTACTAATAATGGACTTCTGATACCACCTAGTTTCTATAATTCCACATGTTTAATAATATATCGAATAAGCAAAATGTGTTACTGAAAACTTATTTGTACTTTCAAAATGTAAAGAAATGTCACTACAAAATTAAAAAAAATGTTTTTTGGGAGTTTTAGTGAGAACAGTCAAATAGAATCAATGTGTTTGAAATATTGTGAGTTTGTTTTGATAATCCGACAGTCATCATCAGTAACATACTAATGATGTAAATGCTTAATATAGATTCAGAACGTGAATAAGTTGTTTCTAAAAATTTTCACTTCAATCTCATTTATATAAAAGCGAAGCTAGCAAGATCATTTAAAGAATGTCTCATTAATACAATTTATAAACAAAACAGCACCAAGACTGTTGCACATGCAGTTTACATCATCAATATTCTTGGATTTGTTTACTGATGCATCCAAAAGGTTAGCCGTACCACGATCAGCAAAATGTCTCTTGGGTTTCTTGTGTTAATTAGATAAATATATAACATGTATATTACCAATTTGCTTCAAAATTATACACCAATCCAGTTAAAAATAAACTAAGACAATACATTAGTATTTTTAGACCTAGTAAAATCATATCGAATATCATTTGGAAAATATAATACATTTATTTTTGTTGAATACAAATGAAACTTTTCCGAAGCAGTGGAAAATAACCAGATTTCTATTTAAAAAAAGGCCTATCGGAAGAACTATTTTGTCGGGTTCACATGAACAAGTACAGCAAAATTAAAGAAATATAGAATATATAGAAAATATAGAATATAGAAGTACGGGAGTCTTTTTTGCGACAGAGACTTATCCTCTCGTAAACGCAAAATTAGATATTGGTTAAATGTATATGGGAATAAATCCCTATAAAAACATGACTTAATAAAGCAAATGCAATTTTTTATATTTGTTCAACGTTAATACAAAATAAAACGTGTTCACTTCCATTCCAAAAAAAAGACACTAAATTATTAACTTTGTCTTTCAGAAATATATTTGTTTAATTTCAATTTGCTTAATAACTGTATATCCGTAATTTTCATGTATTCGTAAATATCTTTAAAAGTGCATTATTTTACACCTTTTGATTATTTGTTCTCTATCAGCTTTTACACG
>MJUU01019981.1:0-13943 GCA_002080025.1 Modiolus philippinarum
TATCTGGCAGGTCTGTATTTCATCCAAGATGGCTACCAACGGGAACATATTTTTAACATTGGACCCTATGGAATACACATATGAAGATCTTCTCAGAAACTACTAGTCCAATTAGAACCAAACTAAGCCACAATGGTCCTAAGGTGGTCCCTATTGGCCCTATTGATTTTAAGGGGAACCTCTGCCCAAATTTTTGAATTTTTATTTGAATTGTGGTCTGAATGTTTCAATTTCAGCATTATGTATTACCTTGATTATAAGGGGAACCCCTGCCCAAATTCTTTTTGAATGGTGTTCTGTTATGGGTGGTAATGGATGGTGGATCTTTCAGTTGCCATGGAAACCAAACAAGAATACTGTAATTTTAGAAAAAAAAAGTATTCTGCTAAATTTTATGTTTTGTTTTTCCTATTGGAAATGCCTTTTATCAATGTCAGCCAAGGTCCAGGTGAGCGATACAGGCTCTTGAGAGCCTCTTGTTATTATACCACTCTGTGGATGAAAATTTTTCGTCAAAGTTTTCTGGGCTTTTACATGTGGGAATGATTTCTTATTTGGTCTGAAGCTTTATGGTGATGAGTTGTACTGTGTAAGCAGTTTTCGGGTTTGCTGTGCCACTACTTCCTGTTTGCCGATACTTTATCTTTTTATTATACATGTACCACTCAATGGATGAAAATTTTTCGTCAAAGTTTTCTGGGCTTCTACAACTGGGAGTGATTTCATATTTGGTCTGAAGCTTTATGATGATGAGTTGTACCGTGTAAGCAATTTTCAGGTTGCCGTGTCACTACTTACTGTTTGCCGATACTTTAACTTTTTATTATACAGGTCTATGGATGAAAATGTTTGGTCAAAGTTTTCTGGGCTTCTACAACTGGGAATGATATGATATTTAGTTTAAAGCTTCATGATGATGAGTTGCAATGTATGAGGTATTTTAAGGTTTGCCATGCCACTACTTCCTGTTTGCCGATACTTTAACTTTTTATTATACCACTCTATGGATGAAAATTTCGTCAAAGTTTTCTTGGCTTCTACAACTGGGAATAATTTGATATTTGGTCTAAAGCTTCATTATGATGAGTTGTATCGTGTAAGCTTTTTTCAGGTTTGCCATGCCACTACTTCCTATTTGCTGATACTTTTTAACTTTTTATTTTAAAATATTTTCATGAACAAATGTTGATAATTTGGTACAAAGGAAGTGACTGCCTATTGCGGGCCTCCTGCATTCAGCAGTACCTCTAGTTGTGTGTTAGCTCCAATTTTTCTAAAGAAGGTAGCTAAGTATCTCGATATTCGAGGCTCATTTTCCACTATAAAAAGTGAAATTGATATTATTACAAACAAAAATTAACCGTAAACAGCTACAATGGCTGAAAACGACAACCACATACCACAATTCACAAGCATACTGCACTAGAAAAACACAAATGAAAAAAAAAGATACAAACGTCTATAACGATAGGAACTCAGCAGGGTCGGACTTGTTACCGGTACTAGCAAAAGCCAGCGGTAAATTTTGAACCGGTTTAGGGGTTTATCAGGTACAGAAGACATTAACAATGTGTAGATGAAGTCCCTAATGAGTAAAACTGGGCGTGTCGACAAAGTAAACGTCGCCTGCTTTGCATGCATTCATGAGGGAAATGATAAGTCAAAATTTATTTAATCCGTAGCCAGGAACAAGTCAAATTACGTTTCTTTAGATGAAACGACTCAATGATCACATAAAAATTTCCGTTAGATGTCTGGTCATAGTTCATGTAGGCATACAGATATTCAAGTTTCTCATTCTGATAATAAATGCAACTCCGTGAAAAACAACGTCATTTTGTATAAGAACCAAGTGTGCTTACAAGACACTGTATCATTCTACGTATACATCATCCGTAACTAGAGAAAAAATGTTTTCATCACAAGTCACCCTTAAGTGCGGGTTCTTATCAATCGAGTTAATTTTGAAATTGCCCCTCTGACGAGCTTATGAAATTCAAACCTAACTAACGGCATTTGATAACAAATCGTATTCAAATGTTAAGAGTGATGACAACTTTTTCTTTTATGATAAATATAACAAAATAATGTGATTTTTTTTCTGGCGTAGTAATATGCATACCTGTAAATACAATGTCTACTTTGGCAGATCAACAACTTGCATGCGCACTCTAAGCGGGTAATAAGAGAAACATAATTTTGTGACAGGTTAAATAAAATACTAGTATACATCTACAGGTTTTAATGTTTAATTTGACCTCTTATTCCCAGAAAAGTGTGAAAGGAAATGTTGGTGTATTTATAACACAAGTTGGTGTCGATAATTACTACCTACAATATGATGTTATGGTCCAGCCGTTTAATGACTTTGGATATGGTCCAAATTCTACAATAGCAACAATTTATTCTGCTGAAGCTCGTAAGTATTTTCATAAAGTTCGAGAAAGCAAAAAAAAGGTTGCTTAAATAATGGTTATGAACAAATTGTATATCCTGCCATGGTTGATATACACTTTGATGAAATACCACAAAATGACAATAGTTCAACTTGCATTCATGTAAAACACCGTCCTTGTTAACATTCATTTTTGTACTTACTTATAACCAACAAAAAAACATGCAAGCCTTAATGTGTTTTAACCTTTTTAATACCGGCGAAAGCCGAGAAGGGCTGTAGTTTTGGGTTCGTCTTTTTGCCCTTTGGATTTGGCTTTTGACTATTCTGTTCGTTAATTTTTGTAACTACATCCATTTAAGTATTTCATCATCAAATATTTTAGGTTCAATTAGTATTTTGTGAATTTAGTCTTAAATGAGGTAAATAATTTATTTTTAATGTGTAGGCGCTACATCAAGGATTTCAGTTTAAAGGCCTCATAGTGACTTCAAGATGAAGAACAACAATAAAAGTTACATTGCTTGGTTTAATCATGTTTTTGTAGAGACTTTTTCTCATGTGCATTTACTCCATATCCTTTCAGTGTTAAGGTAGTTTGCGTGACTAAAAACAAAACGATAGATTTTTCTTATTTATTTGTGAATGAAAGATAATACATGCACTTTAAAATTTCAGTAAAAAATCAATAGGTCACCGAAGTCGTTTTCCGGAAGAAGCTTCCGAAAACAGCATGATTTCGAGCTCTTTAATATAGTCTATATAGGGAGAAAATACTATTTTATAATTTTTTATATGAATAAAACGATAGATTTTGGTGAAAATGTAGTATAAACTGTGTTAAAGAAATAACTTCGGAAATATGAAATAAAAAAATGGGGTCTCCGGTCATATTTTTGAAAAAATCATGAAAATGTGATTTTCCCTTTATTATTTCTTTATAATTATCTCACCTTAATAAAATAAGAGTTTCTCAAAAATGCGACATATTCTGCACACTCGCAGCAATTTTGCTAATTTGATTTTATTTATCTTCAATGAACTATTCAAAATCATTTTACAACATTTTAATGGTGAATTCCAATGTTCATCATATGCGCAAGATGTTTGCGCAGTTTTAGACACCCGAACCACCTCAATTTGAGATTCAGAATCTATATGAATAACAAAATATCGAAGCTACTGTAAACTAAATTTCTGCATATGGTCATTTCACTTACTTATGTCTCTTTATAAACCGAAGTATATGTGTATTTCTCTAATGATATGTCAAGTTTAAACCAGTTTTGGCCTGTTAGATAAATTTTCTTTATTCAACGTATGTTGAATAAAGCCCCGTGCTATTTCCCGTTAAATCTTTTCGGAATACAATTCTCGGGGTTTATCATCTATCATTAGAGAAAAAGATTACACCACTTGATCCCGATTATCACCATATTTTATCCACTCTCGATAGTTAAATTGAAAAAATTTAAAATGCTCGGCAAGCCTCGCTTTTAAAATTTTAAAATTTAACTATCTCTAGTGGATAAAATATGGTAATGAACGGGATCTTGTGGTGTAATCTATATATATAGTTTCCATAACGAGAACTACTTGATTATGAAATTTCTCACATCGAGTTAAATACATTTTGCAAATGTTTGAAAGCGAGGCTTGCCGAGCTTTTAAAAATTTGAAAATTTATTTAACGAAATATGAGAAATTACATAATAAACGTGTTTAAGTTGTGGAAACTGTTTCTCTAATGACTGGACGAAAAACACCGATTAATGTATTCCGAATAAATTTGTCGGGAAATGTCACGAAACTTGTTCTCTTCTCTAGAGAGGAGAACAAATGTTTCACCACCGTTCAGGGAATGTGAAAACTGGATAGAAAATAGAGAAAACTGAATAACTAAATTACTGTTTAGTTTCAGCAAGGCATATCAAGAACTTGTGTCTCTTCAGAGCAGAAAAGATAAAAACATTTTGGGAACCAACCTAACAAAGATGTGTGTGAAGTTCGTTTTCAAAATTTCACTTTGAAGTACAATTTGTACTATTTTTAATTAAAATTTTAAGGTACCTTGAAGTCTACATTATAGAATTATATTATTTTATTTTCATTTGTTGTAACTACTACTGCTTTATCTAGTATGTCATTTTTATCTCCATTTTTGTTGCATCTGAAGTGCCTTGATTTTGAATTCTTAATTTCAGTTTTCATCCTTTCTACCTTTTAGCGTGCGGTATATAGGGATCATGCTGTCTGTCCGTTCTTCCGTTCGTCCGTTTGACATTGGGGTACACACTTTGTGGCGTTTACCCCTCCAAGACCACTCAGTGAAATTCAATGAAAGTTTCACAGAATCTCAAGTATATATTGCCATTGAGCACCAGCTATTTTAAAATTTGATTGATTTCCTATTTTGTTTTTTAATTTTATTTTGGAATCAAAGGGGAGGTGGGTATATATTAGTTAGCTCTGCTCACAGCTTTTCTAGTTGCTTTAGTATTCGTTTGCTGATGTATATTCAAGAATCAATCAACTGGTTATTATTTATTTTTGATAGTACCTATAGTATCTGTAACTGGTGTCGATGCACAGGTTTATAATGCAACTGCACTGCTGATAACATGGGCTCCTGTGGATAACACACGAGAAGTAATGAAGGGCGAGATAATGGGATATCAAGTAAGTTTGTGTTATTTAAGTACAGTTTAATCGTTTTTGATTAAAGTAACAAAATACCGAGGTTTCTGTAAATTTAGTTTCTGCATATTCGCATTTCGATAATCTATGTCTCTGCAGTGCAGATCAAATCAAAACATTTGGAAATCAATAAACCGAAATATGTGTAAAAGCTTATAGAGAACAAACTACCAATAGGATCTAAAAGGGAAAGTCCAAATAAGGTAAAGACATGCTATGAATATAGAATATTCTGTTAAAAAGTATATATTTTATTTTATATATTTTAAAGGTTGCGTACAAATAGACCACTTAGGGAAGTGTAAGTTATCAAAAACATTCAAGTCACCACTACAGAAGTCGATATCACGATCTTGTGGATCGCTATGGGATATGTGTTTCCCGGATGACAACAGATTTTTCCCTTTACAACAAAGTATGTTTTCCCCTTCCGGATTTGACTTTACTACCGGAGTTGACATGTTCAACACGGTGGGTGTCTAACAAGAAGCAGGAGATGCTTACTATACCGATACACCTGATATCACCCATTTTTATTGGGTCCGTGTTTTCAACTGAATGTGTGTCTTCATTTTTTTTTTTGTCCTGAACTCACGTGATGTTATTGTTTCTCTGTGTTTCCGTTGTCCATGGATTCTTCGTTCTTTTGACTTACGGTTCGGTTATCACTTACTTTTATATAAACCTGATGATGGCTTTAAGTACCTGTGTAAAGATGAAATGCCATTAGAATGGACGCCATTTGTTGTTTATACAAACCTTATGATGACTTGACTAAGCTGTGGAAAATGAAATGCCTTTAAAATTGGAATAACTGATTGGAAGGCAAGTAACGTTGCAAATCTTGAAACAACAGACAAATAAAACAAGCCGTCCTTTTCCCAGCTTAGGAAGTATACATTTCTGTGTCATGAGTTTTCTTTGCGTTATTTCCATTACATCAATCTTAATCTCATGTGTACAAACAATCACAAAATATAAGACATGCAAATTAAATGACAAGATATAATTTACTTGGTATTTCTTTTGCAAATTTTAGTCGTTGCTATTTTATGAATTATTGGGTGCTAGTTTGTCTCATAATTCATTTATTGACAATCAATCCCTCGGGCAATCCCTCCTACTTCAGTGTTTTTCGAAATATTTATAATCTATTTTGGTAGTAAATTGATGTTTCTTTTTTTTCTATATATATTTTTTTGCTATATAACACATGACTGAACATACAGTAATGCATGACTGAATTGCCGTATAGCACGTGACAGAGTTAACTGTAAAGCATCTAGCTGTATTTTTTAAAACACGTGACTAAGTTTACTGTATAGCATGTAACTGAATTAATAGTATATCACGTGACTTAGCTGTACAGCGAGTTTCATGCATCTGTCTTCATTCACAATTACATGTTATTTAGAAAATATTGGATAACAATTTGTTTTAAATAATTTATGCAGAGATGAGATTGAATATTTCAGGTAAACTATTGGGAACGATATCAAAATAATCCTATTGAGAATGCCATAAGCTGGAGGGTTTTAGATCCACATGGTCTAATCATAGGACTACTACCGAATACCTGGTATGCATATAACGTACAAGTATTCAATACTGCTGGGCTGAATTCGAGAGGCGACACGTATTTTCAGAAAACAATGTTAAATGGTAGGTTTAACTAAAATGATCAGAACAATTGTCACATGTCATAGTCTCATGAAAATCTAAATAGCGCAACAAAATAAAGTGATTTTTATCGATTAGGAGGAAGGAAAGTAAAAAAAGGAATAAGAAGTCTAGGTGCTGCCTCCGAATGTTTTCTATAACCCATATATATATATTTCTATAGTCGGTAGTCCGGTGCCGATTTGATTTTAGATGAAAACTTGCCATATCAAAATGTCACAAATTTTTGTTCAATGCTAAGAATAGCACCCGAGTGCATAGCTCTGTCCTTGGCTGACTTTGCTCTTCATTTAGGTATTATTTGTTATCTGTTCTGTGTTAAATTTGTTATCTTATAATGTTTTAAAGGTCGGATGATAAATATCGTTTCAATACATATTTGAGACACCAACTTGTTAAAGATACGGTATCAAAAATATACTTATCATAGGATCTCAAACTGGTGATGCTGTAACTTTTGTGATAAGTTGTATGCATCTGCCACGTATAATACGTTTGTTTAGGTATTGACCGTGTCAAGCTTTTTACATTTTGGTTTCATTTCATTATGATTAAAACCGTATTGATACGCTTTAATTCGTTCTACTACAGATAAACGAGGTGTATGCTCTTCTAATATTACAATCATGGCGTGTCTGTTCGTGTGAGAATTTCTCATACGTTTACTAATTCATTTATTTTTTCAATTGGGCTATTGCAAGGTTTGCCTACATCTATTTCGATGTGCCCCGTGTTGTCTATCGATGTTGTTTTTGTCCTTATCTTTGTCTTTCGTCGGGCTACTTAATGACAAATATTTGTAGGCAGACATTTCCCGGTTCTTTCTCATTGACCGCTCCCGACATGTGTTTTTTCAATGATATATTTTAGCAGCGATCGATGTTGCTCAACATTTTTGTCAAGAATACCGCTTAAGTGCACGCTGGGGCTTTCTTGATCTCGCTTGAGGGGGTGTTTTTTGTTCATCTCTTGTTGAAGACCCGTAGGCGACATCAAGATGTAGACAGGAATAAAAGCCCTGTCCTTGATAAACTGGAGTTTTCTATGTATCGTGTGCGTTTTTGTCACATGTACATTCACTCCATATCCTTTCATATTTTTCTAATATGCATATAATTTTTCTTGACATTTTTCCTTTGCTAATATCAGTTTGATAGCAAAATGGACAACGAATTGAAGATATTGTATAGCATTGGTTGTTTTTTTTATTGCATTTGATGTGGCTGACCACTTGAAGATAACATTGTTGGAAAAAAGTGCAGTTATTAAAGCGTTCCAATGTGAAAATTTCCTGAATTTTTGCCTTTGTTTCTCTCATTATAACTTTGTATCGTCTAAAGAGTATTATTCGTTACATATACTGTAAGGCCATAATGAAAAAGAATCCTAGACTGTCATCACACCCGCCCCGTTTTTTTCCACAAGCCTAAAAAAATCTTATTCTGATCTGTGGCTAATTTTGGTAAATTTCTTTTAAAATCACAGAGCGTTTCACAAAATTTGTTAGAAAAAAATTTGCCCGCCTGTCCCACTTTTTAAAAAAAAATGGATGAGGATTTTATGGCCTAAACGTATTTTATGAAATAATTCATTATATAAATACAGACATAATAATGAGAACAATACAACAATACATTTAGAATGTTTGAATAGGATTGAGAAACAAGTTACAAAACTTCTTTAAATGCGTTTTCTGGTGTGTGTGCTCTAACCCAGATTTGTTGTTTGAAGGGAAATTTTTTTTTTAAACAGCATATATATATATTTTGTTTGATTGTATGTTGTATAATTCTCACTTTTAGTCGTTTCTTATGTTATCCTATAATAATTCTTAACATGTACATACTAGTGCTTTAGATATGTGGTGTTCTTTTATTTGTTTTTTTTATGTGAAGTCTTTATAGGGTAGTCTTTATTTGTGCTCGATATGGATTGTCGTTATTTTTTATTTTTTATTATTTTTTTATTTATCTTTTTTTTTTATTTTCCCCTTTATCATATTTTGCTTTGGTTTTCGTTTGCCGATATAACAAGGATCTGAATTCTCTACTCTCAAATTTAGATTTCTATTGATCTCACTTGCAGATTGGTCAACCATGTAAATGTCTCGTGTCAGTTTCTAGAAATAGTGCAACCGGATGCTGATGAAATTAACACCTGCATCATTGTCTAACGAAATAGTTTTTGCATTTTGTGCATTTTTAACATTTTTTGAAATTATGGATTTCCTTTGTTGGGTTCTAGTGCTGCTAATGAGGAAATAATTTCCGAAATGTCAATACAGCTCATTAAAATTATTGCAGTTGGAGTAAACATATGTGTTATAGTCTCATGTTCATTTACTCCATATCCTTTCGTAAAATATTAGCCAGTACTTGTATTCACAAATGCACACGAAAACTTATTGAAACGGTTTTCTAACTAAGAATCTGAAAAATAGCAATACGAATTACAGGATACAAAACAGAAGAATTAACCTATTAAATCCTATATTTGTATTTAAATCTATTGAATATTTCACTTTATAACGTGAGAAAACCTGGCTATCGAAACAGTTGAGAACTTTTAAAGACCTGAAGTTGGCTTCAAGTTCTAATTTATAATATTTTGATTCATTACTAACGTAGTGCCAACAAAATTAATTTCGATATTAGTGCTATATACTAGTATTTTTATTCTTGACATTTCAGCCCCACTTCATTACCCAACAGAGGTCGCTGTTTATTCGCATGGATCCGAAAGTGTGTCTGTTTCATGGCGGGGAGTCATGATTTCATCGTTAGAAGAAAGTTTAAATGGTTATAAGGTATCGGAATAGAATAAGAACTTCCCATAACTTAACAGTAACTTCCCATAACTTTACAGTAACTTCGGTATTTAGTTATTTGTTACCACTGGGTCGATGCCACTGCTGGTGGACTGTTAGTCCCCGAGGGTATTCACCAGCCCAGTAGTCAGTACTTCGGTGCTGACCCGAAAGCCGATTATTTTTGAAACCTTACAATATCTGAAATTTTGTAAATTTTATTGAAAACTAAGGAGTATCTCCCTCGTGCAAAGCTCTGTCCTTAGCTAATTTTGGCTTTACATTTAGGTCACTTTGGTTATTTGTTCTCTATCAGTTTTGAAACATCTTTGAGTTTATGGTCTTCCAAACGTTTAGATTTTATCTGCACTGATGAGACATAAGTTGTCGAAATGCGCATATGCAGAAAGTAAATTTACAGTAACTTCGGTATTTAGTTATTTAACACAAAAACTGTCAAAAGCCAGAATGGCACAGACTCTATAAAATCATGAATAGGGTCAGGTGCTCCTGTAGTCTTAGCATCCTTCCACATGTCACCATTCCAGACCTCCGAATCGCATCGTTGGTTAAATTAACAATCGGTTAAACCTTTTTGTTGTATAACTCAAACCCTTAATTATTTGCGATTAAAATAGCACATCCTTTGGAATAAAATGTGACGACCTTTTTTGAACCAGTGAACAATGAATCTTGCACAGACCAATGCTACGGACTATCTTACTTGTCATGATAAAATTTCAGATAAACTGTGTCTGTTTCGTTTTCTTTGCCATCTGAAAATGATTAACAACAATGAGAACTCTTTTACATTATTTTATACGCATTTGAATTTATACAGATTTGTGCTCCAATTATACCATTGCTTTTCATTTGTGTCATCTCTCTGAACTTACAGTATTTGGCGGGGTTTACACTAAACAGTTTTAAAATAAATATATTTAGTGCTTCATGCAATGTGTATATTGCAATGATTCGTTTTCCCGGAAGTTTTATTCGGGAACAAACCACAACGGATATACCTGAAAATATAAGCAATTACTTTTCCAGTTGGAAAATATAGAATTTTAAAACATTTGCAAGTCTAATTACTTCATCTTTTTTACATTTTGGAACATTGTCTTTACATATCTTTGTATTCTAGTGACAAGGGCATCCACAAATTTGAATACAATATAAGGTTTTTGTTGATGAATTGACTGTTTCAACGCTTAAGTACCAATCAATTTTTTTGTAGAGGAGGGAATTTGATTTTATTTTCTAAAAACATTTGATAGAAGAAATACATAAATTTTGATCGAAAAAGAATTAAAAATTTGCCTGATAAAAATGCCTTGACAATTAAAAAAAGTCACTAATTTAGTGGCAAAAACAGAAAAGTAAGCTTTAAAATATGGAAAAAGTTATTGAATTCATTAACTAAAAATATCTTTGAATGTTATGCTGACCACAAAACAAATCGGGGTTGAAAATCACAGACGACTCCTCATTAGTAGAATGGCTGGTGTTTAAATATCTTCAGAAGAGCTATGATTGACTTATAGAATGTCATTCAAAGCCACATTTATATGTTTTATATGTCATTACCTGCTTCTGTACCATGTATTATAAAATCATTTCAATGTTGCATTTTATTTTATCAAGATAAGATTCTGGTTGCAAGGTGATGACATTACAAGGGCTAACGAGGTTACCACTGGTTTGGAAACGCATGCAGTTCTTTATGGTATAAATAAGGGAGAGCTATACCAATTACGTGTATGTGCAACTAGTCGTGGAGGTGATGGTAACCTTGGAAGTAGGGTGTACTTCACATTAGGTACTTCAAATTTACTTTTCATATCTTTCATTAATAAGAAACACCTAAAATGGCCAAAATTAACAATCACATGCCACAATCTACCAGGGAACTGCAGAAGAAAAACAATAAAGACAAAAACAAACGTCGACAACGATTGGAACTCTGGATAGCCGGACTAAGTACCAGAATATTTCATATCGGAACATCATTTAATTTAATCTTATGCATTGTCTTCAGCCACCTGCCACAAAATATTCAAATGTTTTCTTTAATTTCAATTGTCAACTGTTTCACACAATATTTGTGCACACCTTTGCAGCTTATTGAATCATCCATTTTCATTTGCCACTATCCATCTTGACAAGAATATTCTAATTAATGAAGATTTCGTCATTTTAGTTATAGTAGCCCCTCATATTTTGAAAATGTCTCTATTGTCAACAAAGGGCCTACTTGCAAAACATGAAAATCCGTCATAGCAATAATTAAAGGATTGTGGGAAAACTGAATGTATTTCAAATTCTTGTCTACGAACAATTTGCTGTCAACAAATGACCTTACGTGATGGCTAATCAAAAATTTTGGCGTACTTACTTTCCTCGTTCTTGTTTCGGTATTCGTTTGCCGATGTATTCTACAGACAATGCATTAGTTTCTGAAACAAATAGGTTCAAAATCTTGTTATTAATGCGAATACAAGTAGCAAGCATTGTTTAATTTTTCTAAAGTTGCAATAATATTTACCTGATGACAGTAATACCATAGGTTTACTGCAGTCTTTCACTCCAAACGTATTTACTCAATGTAAAATACTAGCATATGGTTACTACTGGATAAAGTTTTCAAACTGCAGTGATTAAATCATTTCATTAAATGAATAATCTTACTCTTTTTGCTTCTTACTCAAAATGCATTTTAAATATTATTTATTTCTCGGTAGTTTCTCTAAACTGAAATGATGAAAGGAGAGCCCAACATAAAAATGTTGTTGTCTCTGGTCATCTAGATAAAAAAGGATAATGGCAATACTGATCAAATTGATTTGAAGTTACCTACTCAGTATGTATTAGCACTGGTGCTTTATAAAGAACAAGTACCAAAGTTACTGTAAATTTAGTTTCTGCATAACGCCATTTCGACAACTTATGTCTGTTCGATGCAGATAAAATCAAAATATTGGTAATCCAAGATCGCAAGTTGAATAAAAATTTATAGAAAACAAATAATCAAAAGGATCTAAATTGAAAGCCAAAATCGGCTCAGAATAGAGTTTCGACGAAGGAAATACTCCTTTGTTTTAAAGAAAATTACGAATTTAGATATATTCTAATAATACATAGCACATGTTGTTCACACTCTTTTCTATATATTTCAGGGGGACAGGTTGTTATTGATCCGACGTTATCTGAAATACGAGCTGGTGCATCAACTGTTTTGCCAAAACTTGTTCTTATGTATGTGACATTTTGTCTTCTGATATCAGCGTCCATTTCTATGTAAAATAAATATCATGATTGGTATTAGGTTCGTCAACAGACTGAGAAATGAGATGTTCAGCCATGCGTATAATTATATCAAGTAAGAGTGACAATTCGTGAATGCTATTCTAATGATTTATCCATTGTGTAAGATTACATACTGTGCTTCATAACGGGATTTTGATGCTGGAGTTGGATATGAATTTTTGTGATATTTGATTGGTCAATACTAATGTGTTATTATAATCTTTTTGTTTGCAATATCGCTTTATCGTCAGTTCTCGTGGCCCGGGATCAACGTTGCCTAGAGACGCTGATGTTTACATAAAGAATAAAACATCGCATCACAGAAAAGAAACTTGAAAATAACAGTCCAGCTCAGAATAGTGATACATCTTGGATAAAATCAAAAGAGATATTAAGTGTGCAGAATTGTATAAAACTGCATATCAACTTTCGTTATGTATTTTCAAATATTATTAACTCGCGAAATGCCAATTTATATATTTTGATATTACTTAAGTCGAGTAGATATCTTGTGATATACGTACTCGATGTGAATCCTATATTGCATATACTAGTTAATGCGTATTACAGACGTTCAATTCAGTTTTAGTACGAATCTTAATTCGAATGTCACCAACCGCTGATTTTATGTTCCATTCATTGTAGCATTATTTTTGTTATATTTGTAAATAAACTAAACATTCAGAACAACTGTCTATCCTCAATAAAAGCAAAAATAACATGAAAAAGAACACTGTCTTATATCATAAATTCCCAATTGTTCAAATTAATCTTATTTTCCTACATTTAAGACTATTTTACATGCATGTGGTACCCAGACAGACAGGAGCTGCAATTTCAAAAAAAGGTTTTTGCTTCTTTTAAAATGTTTAAACATAGCACAAATTCAATAGTAAGCAATGAAGGGATATGGTAAGCAATGATAGGCATATTTTGCGAAAATTGTGTAACAGATCGAGAACTTTTATTCCTTGATGCATTGAAATTCTTAAGTGAGAGCATGACATCACTACAAGTGAAATGTATTTGGGTCATTCTCATAAATTGTCGATATTTGTG
>MJUU01019983.1:6784-23270 GCA_002080025.1 Modiolus philippinarum
TTTTATCACCATTAACTTTTTCTATTCCCATAACCTTAAAGTCATCAACCGTGTGATTATTTTGACAAAAGTGATTCGCAACAGGGTCATCTACTTTTTGTGTCCGTATTTTTGAAAAATTCAAAAGCATCCTTTGGTACAAAGTGTCTCCTCTTTGGCCTACGTATATATTCTCCTGACATTTTGCGCAATATATGTAATAAATAATTCCCGTTGTTTTACAGTCAATTTTTCCCTGAATTTTGTACTGTTTCCCGTTGTTATCTGTAAACTCCGTTCCCTCTATCATATGTTTACACAGTGTGTATTTCTTAGCTTTACATCTTTTACTGCCGTCTTGTTCAGTGTAAAATTGTAAATTGTGTTTTCGATGTATCAATATGTCCTTGATGTTTTTGTCTCGGTGGAAGGCTACAATCGGCGGATCTTTAAAAATTTCTTTGATTTTATCAGAAATGTGTAAAATTTTCATATTACGCCGTAGAATATTGTGAATATACGGTAAAGCTTCTGAATAAGTGATAACCAATGGTACTCTGTCGGTTTGCTTTTTAGTTTTATAGTTTAAAAGAGGCTGTCGGTCTAATTTATCTACTTTTTCAATTGGTCTTCAATGAGAGAGTCCTGATAACCTCGGTTACGTAAATGTGTTTTAATTTCAGATCGTCGTTTTTTATAATCATTTTCTTCGGAACAGATTCTTTTTACGCGGATTCCTAAGCCATACGGAATTGCCGTTTTTACGTTTCTTGGATGACAAGAGATCATATCTAAGTACATGTGTTTGTCTGTGTCCTTAGCATAAAGATCTGTTTTGATGGTATTTTCTTTGATATAAACATTAACGTCTAAAAATTCCAGCCTTTTTGTTGAATATCGAAGTTCTGTTTGTATATTGGGGTGTATTGAGTTAGTTAATTTGTGAAATTCGTGTTGCGCGTCCAGTCCGTTTTCCCAAATTCCAAATATATCGTCAACATATCGCCAATAACATTTCGGTTGGTTCTTGCTTTTCATGAATATGTCTTTCTCCCATTTCCCTAAATAAGTACAGGCATAACTCATGCCCAAACGCGATCCTATTGCCGTTCCTTCTGTTTGCGTGTAGTGTTTCCCGTTAAAACTGAAATTATTATTTTCTAAAACCAAATCTAACATTTGAATAACACATTCCGTATTAGGATTCTTTATAGTACGATTTTCTAATGCTTCTATGCATGCCTCTCGGGCTTCTTTTCGAGGAACACTTGGGTAAAGGGCCTTTACATCCAAACAAAACATGATATGATCAGGAGATAGCGGCTGTGATATTTTACTTATTTTGTTAAGAAAATCTGTGGTGTCTTTGATAAAACTAGGTAAGTTTTCTACGTTTTCGGAAAGTTCGTTTTCTACAACTTCCGCCATATTTTCCGTTGCATGATTCTGTCCGTTTATAATGGTTCTTATTGGATTGTGTTCTTTGTGCATTTTCGGATTTCCTTGCACTTTTCCAGCTCGGGAATCTTTTATATATATATATAAATGCCTGAAAAGATAGCCAACGCACAAACCTATAGGATGTCGGATCGAAAACAAAATTAACGATACTGTGCAAACAAAATAATAATATATACGCCTAAAGTGATACACAACANTTTACGTTTTCGGAAAGTTCGTTTTCTACAACTTCCGCCATATTTTCCGTTGCATGATTCTGTCCGTTTATAATGGTTCTTATTGGATTGTGTTCTTTGTGCATTTTCGGATTTCCTTGCACTTTCCAGCTCGGGAACCTTTTATATATATATAAATGCCTGAAAAGATAGCCAACGCACAAACCTATAGGATGTCGGATCGAAAACAAAATTAACGATACTGTGCAAACAAAATAATAATATATACGCCTAAAGTGATACACAACAACATTAAGTTAAAATTATTATAGAGAAATTTAGGCAACACAAAACCTAGATTGATCGAATGACGAAATTTTCGCTAGACCTACTAGCTTTCTAAACGTCTCTCGATAAGTGATCGTAAAAGATTATTTACATACATCGAACGTCAAAGATATTTTACATAAACACAATACTACAATTTTTACACAAAGATGTTTTGTACCAGACTTGTGACAAAACATAACTGAATGATAAATTAAGAAAATGGGAAGGGGCGGGAAATTAGCCCCGCTAAACACTATATGTACAAAAACCACTTCTTTAATAAATATATAAACAAATACTGTGAAAATGAATACTTAAAGAAACGGAATGAAAAACAAATTACTACGATTTCTTGTTAATGCCATCCGGATGTAATGCACATAACTATGTTCCAGAAGCTTTCTCTCGATTGTCCCTGTCATCACAAGGTTTGCATTGGCCAAGTGGTGACGAGTGTTGCGGGAGGTTCGCTCGGACCAAAGTAACTTTAATGGTTTTTGGTCGTCTAAAAGCAAAAATAGGAGGCTCAGGGAACATTTTCGATAGTTTTTTGCATTTTTCGATTTCTTTCCAGTGATAGTTTTTTGCATTTTTCGATTTCTTTCCGGTGATGTCACTGGAAAGAAATCGAAAAATACATAAAAACTGTCGAAAATGTTCCCTGAGCCTCCTATTATTGCTTTTAGACGACCAAAAAGCATTAAAGATACTTTGGTTCGAGCGAACCTTCCGCAAAACTCGTCACCACTTGGCCAATGCAAACCTTGTGATGACAGACGGTGCAAGTGTTGTCAGCAAATGCAACAAACACAAACATTTCCCGTACGAAACTTTTACACGGATTCCGCCCTGATTTTAGCAGGAATCCAGACGGAATCCGCTTAAAAATTGTGAAACTTAGACGGACTTTAGGCGTACATGGAAATCTAAAACAAAATCTGTCTAAATTACGTCTAACCCTTAGAGGGATTCAGGCGGAAACAATTTAAAATTGTTAGCTTTAGGCGGACCTTAGGCGTACATTGAAATCAGAAAATAATCCGCCTAACCTATTTTTGAAATTCCTGCTAACAATAATAGAAGTTATGAAACTGATGAAAAGGAGGCAGTCTTTGCATATGTGCAGAATTTCAAAAATGGAGCCAAGGAAATCATTTTGCAAACATGGGGGAGAGGAAAAACAATGTTGTGAAAAATCTGGGAACAATTTATGGAAAGTGCAATTATTCTTTAGAAGGTATATGATTATGTTCACAATGTTTAAGAATATTATATTATTTTATCACCAAGCACTTTGATTTTTTATGCATAACCATTTCAAAGAAAAAGGGGGGATCCTAGTGCCAAAGTTAATAGTATTATAAAAAATGAATAATTTGCCTTTCTACAAAATAATTCATTAAATTTGCTTTTAATTAAGTTATTTTAAACATGGTTTTAAAATTGCTGTAGTTATGGAAATGAAATATGAACCATAAAAAGGGGTAATGGTTATTTTACTTGCTAACTAAAGAAAGTTTTAGCTTTTCAATTTAACATTGAATGAGTTGAAAATTGTCTTTTAGGACACCATGTTGAATGTTCAAGATACATATATACACAAAAGTGTATTTTATTTTGCATTGTCTATTGATTTTTTTTTTGTAGAATCATTCAAAATCCAGGGGAGATAATAAGATTCTATACTTTCATGTACAGCTCAATGTTGTTTAAATTGCCATTAGTCTTTTTCAATGAAATTTTAACGAAAGGAAGTTCAACTTCCAAATGTTCATGATCTGAATCTGATGATACTTTTATATCAAATAATAATTAGTCATCAGTGTAAATAAAATATTAAATGTTCAAAAAACTTTATATTTTTCATTGGCTTATATGACTGCTGAAACTCCATTAAACATCAAAAAAAAGTAATCATTATAGTTGTAAAATGGTAAAAATGATCCAATTTACAGGTTATATTTAACAGTAATGTATTGCTATCCATGTATGTAGAGTTTACATATTTGTGGCATTAAAAAATCATTTTCAAATTCTAACAGTAGAAATTCCTGCTCAGTTCCGCCTAATCTCGTTCCGTCTAAGAAATCTAAATTCCCTCCAAGAGGCGGAATTTTTAAGCGGAATTTAAATCCGCCTTTGTTAGGCGGACTAATATAAATATTGCGCCCCATATTCCGCCCTGATACCGCCTGGAATCCACTTAAGAACTTATATTCCCAGTTAAAGATGTCTTAAGCGGAATCCGCCTAAATATACGCCTGGAATCCGTCTAAAGTCCAGGCGGATTTGTTCGTACAGGCTAGTAGCAAAAAAAAACAGGTAAGGTATACAAGGTGTTCTGCAATGTAAATTGTAAGACACCTAATGTCGTATACCTCATTGACTGCCAGGTCTGTGGTCTACAGTATGTGGGTGAAAGTGTCCAACCGTTCAACAAAAGAATGAATGGACACCGCAGTGACCTCACCAAGAAACATTTCTGCCTGTCAGTCAACATTTCAAATTACCTGGGCATTCTTTGGAAGATTTTGCAAGATCAAAAGTGATCATCATTGATCATGTGCGGGGTTGGAGCGATAAACAGAGACAATCGAGAGAAAGCTTCTGGATCAGAGAGTTATGTGCATTACATCCGGATGGTATTAACAAGAAATCGTAGTAATTTGTTTTTCATTCCGTTCATTTAAGTACAGATGGGTGCAGACGCAACGTTCCAAAAAGTGCACATAAAGTAAACTTGAAGTTCACTTTTCAAGTGCACTTCGCGTTCTCTTAGCTGTCGCGAAGTTCACTTTTTTTGGAATATGTAGCTATTCCATGACAGGTATTTTCGCGTTCACTAGTGAACTTCAAGTGCACTTGAAAGCTGTCGCGAGGATCACTATTTAAAACGAGGTTATCTTCTATATATATATAGTTAGATCGCATTTTTATAAGCCATAGCTGAGGTTATAAAAATTTATTTCCACGAATAGCGTTCTTTTTGATAAGCAAATGCGAAAGAATACCGATGCAGTTATATATAAATTATAAAACATGTCAGATAATATTTTCCCGCTACAAAAATGAAAACGGCAGTCGTGTAGAATTTTAAGAACGCATATTCCAGTCTCAGATCCGTTTCTGAAGGATTTAATCGCCTCAATCCCGTTTCCCTCTCACTTGAAAAGGCAAGCCGCGCTTCCCGCGTATACCCCATTAACCCAATCTTTATAAATGACAAAAAGTCAGATTTTCATTATGTAATTTATACCAAATCTTTACAAATGACCAAAATAACTCATTTTTTTTAAATATCTTATTTTATTATATCCTTTTGAAGTAGTTGGTTTTATATGTTGTGATCTGGGATTAATATAATAATATGTTATATTAGTCCCAGTTGTGATATAGCTTTTTGTAAATCTTTACATAAATATGTTTGAAAAGTCAGGTTTATACTAAATCATTACAAATAACCAAAATAATTCACTTTTTTTAAATATTTTATATCATACCATTTCGAAGAAGTTTTACATGTCGCGATATAACTTTTTGTAAATCTTTACATAAATATGTTTTCACTATGCGCTTTATACTAAATCTTTACAAATGAATAAGGCGAATAAAATAACTCATTTTTTAAAATATTTTACTTTATCACATCCTTTCAAAGAAGTTTTATATAAGGTAATATTTAAAAAAGTTTTATATAAGGTACTTTTGGAAAAAAAAAACATAAATGTTGTGTCGGGACAATTGAAATAAGCACCAACATATAATATCTCCCACTTTCGGATTCATTTTTGACAAAAGATGCATAAATTTGGTATTGCGAGAAAGGCAAACAGCTAAAATGCAAAATATTTCAGTCTTATAAGGTAATATTGGAAAAAATACAAGTCAGGAATATGTTGGTCATTGGCTTGTCCTTGTCTTCTTATAAAATTTAAGTTTCTTGATATTTGGGTTATTGGATGTGGTTTGTTTCCATTGATTTATTCACTTTTTTACCTTTTCGGGGCCATTTAGGGCTTACTATATGGTGTGAGGTTCCTCATTGTGTTGAAGACCATATGGTGACCCCTAGATGTTTGGTTTTTGGTCGTTTTAACCTGGATATGGGATGTTGTCTCCTTGATATTTACCCCATTTCCTTTCTTTTTCATATAAATGTTGTTTTGCGACAATTGAAATAAGCACCTATATATAATATCTCCCACTTTTGAGGTGATTTTTAACAAAAGATGTATAAATTTAGCATCGCGAGAAAGGAAAAAAACTAAAATGCAAAATATTTCAATCTTATAAGGTAATGTTGGGAAAAATACATACAAAGAATTCCGCTTAAACCGGTGCTAGGGGCCGTCTTGAACTTACTTTGAGGTATGAGCAAATCTCATTGTTGAAGGCCACATGGTGACTTCAAGATGAAGAACAACAATAAAAGCGTTGTTCCTTTGCTTGGTTTTACCATGTATTTGTAGAGACTTTGTCTCATGTGCATTTACTCCATATCCTTTTATTCAACATGTATAAATATTGTGTCGTGCAAAGTGAAATAAGCACCGACATATAATATCTCCCACTTTTGAGGTCATTTTTAACAAAAGATGTATAAATTTAGTATTGCGAGAAAGGAAAAAGGCTAAAATGCAAAATATTTTAATCTTATACTTAAGGTAATATTGGAAAAAATACATATAAATGTTGTGTCGTGACAAGTGAAATAAGCACTAACATATTATTCTCCCATTTTTTTGATTCATTTTTGACAAAAGATGCAACAATTTGGTATCGCGAAAAAGACAAAAAGCTAAAATGCAAAATATTTCAGTCTTATAAGGTAATTTTGGAAAAAATACATATAAATGTTGTTTTGCAACAATTGAAATAAGCACCTACATATAATATCTCCCATTTTTGAGGTCATTTTTAACAAAAGATGTATAAATTTAGTATCGTGCGAAAGGAAAAAAGCTAAAATGCTAAATATTTCAATCTTATAAGGTAATATTGGGAAAAAAAATACATATAAACGTTGTGTCGCGACAAGTGAAATAAGCACCAACATATATCTCCCACTTTTGGATTCATTTTTGACAAAAGATGCAACAATTTGGTATCGCGAGAAAGACAAAAAGCTAAAATGCAAAATATTTCAGTCTTATCAGGTAATTTTGAAAAAAATACATATACATGTTGTGTCGCGACAATTGAAATAAGCACTGACATATAATATCTCCCACTTTTGAGGTCATTTATAACAAAAGATGTATAAATTTAGTATCGCGAGAAAGATGAAAAGCTAAAATGCAAAATATTTCAATTTTATAAGGTAATATTGGGAAAAATACATATAAATGTTGTGTCGCGAGAATTGAAATAAGCACCGACATATAATATCTCCCACTTTTGGATTCATTTTTGACAAAAGATGCAACAATTTGGTATCGCGAGGAAGACAAAAAGCTAAAATGCAATTATTTCAGTCTTATGAGGTAACATTGGAAAAAATACATAGAAATGTTGTGTCGCGAGAATTGAAATAAGCACCGACATATAATATCTCCCACTTTTGAGGACATTTTTTAACAACAGATGTATAAATTTGATATCGTGAGAAAGGGAAAAAGCTTAAATGCAAAATATCTCAGTCTTACAAAGTAATATGTTGAAAATGCATAAAAAAGTTGTGTCGCGACAATTGAAATAAGCACCAACACATAATATCTCCCACTTTTGGATTTATTTTTGACAAAGGATGCATACATTTGGTATCGCGAGAAAGGAAAAAGGCTAAAATGCAAAATATTTCAGTCTTATAAGGTAATTTGGGAAAAAAATACATATAAATGTTGTGTCACGACAATTGAAATAAGCACTGACATATAATATCTCCCACGTTTGAGGTCATTTTTAGGAAAAGATTATAAATTTAGTATCGTGAGAAAGGAAAAAAGCTAAAATGCAAAATATTTCAATCTTATAAGGTAATATTCGGGAAAATACATATCAATGTTGTGTCGTGACAATTGAAATAAGCACCAACAATTAATATCTCCCACTTTTGGATTTATGTTTGACAAAAGATGCAACAATTTGGTATCGCGAGAAAGGCAAAAAGCTAAATGCAAAATATTTCAGTCTTACAAGGTAATTTGGGAAAATACATAAAAATGTTGTGTTGCGACAATTGAAATAAGCACCAACACATAATATCTCTCACTTTTGGTTTTATTTTTGACAAAAGATGCATAAATTTGGTATCGTGAGAAAGGAAAATAGCTAAAATGCAAAATATTTCAGTCTTATAAGGCAATTTGGGGAAAAATACATATAAATGTTGTGTTGCGACAATTGAAATAAGCAATGACATATTATATCTCCCACTTCTGAGGTTATTTTTTACAAAAGATGTATAAATTTGGTATCGCGAGAGTGGAAAAAAGCTGAAATGCAATAATTTAATCTTATAAGGTTATTATGGGAAAAATATATATAAAAGTTGTGGCGCAACAATTGAAATAAGCACTGACATATAATATCTTCAATTTTTGGAATCATTTTTGACAAAACATGCATAAATTTGGTATCGCGAGAATGGACAAAAGGTAAAATGCGAAATATTTCAATGTAATAAGGTAATTTTGGGAAAAAAACATACAAAAGTTGTGTCACGACAATCAAAATAAGCACCAACATATAATATCTCCACTGTGAATACCTCTCACTTTGGAGGTCATTTTTGACAAAAGATGTATAAATTTGGTATCGCGAGAATTGAAAAAAGCCAAAATGCAAAATATTTCAATCTTATAAGGTAATTTTTAGAGACATACATATAAATGTTGTGTTGCGAGAATTTACAAATAATATCTCCCACTTTTGAGGACATTTTTGACAAAAGATGCATAATTCTAATGTAATGGTGAAAGTAACAAGTCTTTTGATTGGTTCCAACTATGCGTAAAATGTACGTTCTACTTGCCGCAAAATAAACAAACCGAATCACATATTCATACGCGTGACGTCAACATTCTTTACATAACAATGACTGACTACTCATCTGAAACGGACAATTACGACGAGTTGGATTTACTGGCTCCCGTAATTTTACCGGACTTTCAGTTGCAGTCAGATTTAATGGATGGGGTTAGCGACGACGATATGGATACAGATATGACAGATGACACTACAGTTCAGGTGCAGGAAGTGGTAGAAACTCCAGAGCCTCATGCAGACGATACAGTCACAAACGTTTTGGATACAGTGGCTAATGCATGTAGGTTCAAGACAAGACAATCAAGCAGATATTTCTGCACAGCTTATCCCCTTGCCCAATTTCTTATCATATGCATACATAGTATCTTTTTTGTAAGGCTTCTTCTCATGGTAATAAATGAGAATCCTGAGGCTCTGCATAGGTCATTATGGGGGAACAAGAGCAAGGAATTGTTTACTCAGGAATTTTTCTGATTTTGCCTTCCTTAGTACAGTTTATAATTATTAATTGTTCCTCAAAACTCAAATCAGTGCTGGAATAGGATAATCATGTACATTTTGTAAAATTGCCACGATAGGCAATCAGGCCCTCAACTTTGCTTTTATAAAAACTAAATAAGATAATTTTGCATGAATGAGAGGTGCCACTCATTTTACCTGAAGCATAAATTCTAGAAGTTAAGACTAAACTGTTTGCTAAGTCCAAGGCCAAGTAACATTAAAATTAATCACCAGATTCTCATCCCCATCTAATGTACCTACCACAATAGAACCATGCCATTTTTTTTTTCAAAGCTGGGATTACATATTACTTTTGTAATGATTCCGAAAAAGTGGATATTGGTTTCTGATCAAATGTCCAACTTGTTTCAATTCTTTATCAAAATCTGATCTGATGTAAACTTTTGTAAAGTCGGGATAGAAGAAGGTACAGATCACATGTATACATGGTGTACGTAGACTACCCTTTTTTTCTGCTACTGTTAATATCTTAATCAAATTTTTACTGTAAATCTCCAAAATATTTGATAAAACACTTTCATAAAGTATATCTATGACATCATTTGGCTGAAATCTTTACTATTAAGCATCAAAAAGGGTTCCCCCTTCACAACCTCATAGAATAAAAATTAATTATGAAGGCCGTTTACTTTCCGCATATTTCTGTCAGGCCAGATGAGATTATACTTATTAAGCTTCTTGGCCTAACCGAGGGACAGGGAGATTTTTTATTTTTTATTTTTTTGGGGGGGGGGGAAGTCCCATTACTGAAAATCTTGTTTCTGCCAGCTACATGTAGCTGCCATCATCTAACAGTATACTGTATGACATGTAGAAAAAAAATAACGGATAGTCATCTTATATTTTAGGATTTGAGGGCTAAATCTGAGATTGTTCTGTCACAAATTGAGTTTTCGGGTGTTAGTGGTGCCTGAGAATAGATATTTGGGACAGTAAATTTAAGTGATAATCATATTGTAATAAAGGATTTGAGGGGGTAAATTGTAGATTTTACTGTCGCAAACTAAATTTTGTGGCGATCCTTTAGTGGAATCGGCATGACTGGAAAACGAATATCTCCAATGGTAAAATCTTAGATTTACAAATGAAAATCTTAAAATACAATTTTCAAAACGTCAGATATTTAGTTTGCATCTGCACAATTTCCTGCTACACGATTTAGTTACATCAGTAAAACAATGGGTTTTACCTTCTGAAAATTAGGACATTATCAATGAAAATTCACATTACAAACATTATTGCACAAGAAAATCCCTTTTACTAAATTACATAATCGATAAATCCACACCTCGCCAACTGTATGAGAACAGCAAGTGACAAGCCACATTTATAATGTAGTCGTCACATATAGAATTTTTACAGCAATGCGCATGCAGGACTGTGCAATTATAACAAAATTTACCAATGTATCGATATACATGTATCCAAAACTAGCTTTTCTCTTTCAGTTAAAATACTATCATTAAAGACATATATACATGCAAGTTGTCGAAATGGCAATCTGGCAATCTGCAGTTTTTTTTCATTTTTTTCTTTTACAAACATGACAAAAGGTGTTTTGGAATTATGTCTCATCAACATTGTCTCTACATCCTGTCAATGAAATGTATGGGATATAACCATATACTGTATTAGTTTTGAGTATTTAAGGCCCTATCAAGTTAATTTGTAGATTCTCATCCACCTGTAACAAAAAATCTGGGGTGGGTGGGAGGGTTTTATTTTTTATTTTTTACTGATTTTCACCAAAATTGATAGGTATTTAAAGAAAATTTCTGAATAATTAAAAAAAATTGAGCTTAGAAAAATTGGGGCGGGTGGAGATGAGAATCTACTAATTAATTTGATGTGGCCTTACATGTGTTTCCAATAGCTGATATATTTAATAGATTGTTGTATTTTCAGTTGATCCACTGAATGACTCTGGAGGTGACAGATTTCTCATGGAAGCCGTGGAACATATTGAAAGCCAGTCATTGTAATGCACTGAATACCAGTCATTAGATCATAATGAAAGCCAGTTATTTGATCGCACTGAAAGCCAGTCATTAGATCACAATGAAAGCCAGTTATTGGATCCTTCCTTGGAAAACCTTGAAAACCCGTCTGACATGTTTGAAGGACCCCAGATCAGTTCAAAACGCTTTCCTGAGCTTAATAATGATGAAATGGAAGAAATCCTAGAAGGTGCTAGCAGTAAAGGAACAAAAAAGATGACAAAATATGGTGTTAAAATTTTTAAACGTATGTCAACCATACATGTATATTATTAATTTCAGGATATAAAAAATTTCTACTGTTACATCGTTTTTTGAAAAAAAAGCTTTTTGATGATTCTAATTCAAACTGACATTCTACATGACACAAATAATCCAACAGAATCACATAATTTTCATCCATATGACGTCCAAAAGTTTGCATAAAAATCATCTAATTATAAGTTGTGACTTCATAAGAATCTCATAATACACCTATAAAATTTCCATGTATTCCAGCAAATAAGCGGAATCCTTACGACACATTAAATCTTATTTAATCAAAGTTCATTCCACTTTAATTTTAACTCGCGTTTTCTCTCATAGTCATAACTTTGAATAATTTTGCCATTGCACTGTACCTCCTCCAAATTTTCAATGTTACAACTTTTTTTAGCTTATTCAGAGACAGGCATACATGTATCAAAAACTGTCTTGCCAAGGACAAATCGGGCAAAACTTGAGTCGGTCTGGCAGAAATTATCAGCCACCAGGATAGAATGTCAAGTAAAAAATTGATATTTAGTCTATGCCATAACACTGTAGGTCCTGTAAATTTATGTTCAGCCTGAGCCTTGCCTTACTTGCCCGACTCAATGTCCTGCAAGGCCTCTGGACTTTTTTTGTCTGCTTATTTATTTATGTACAATTGCCAGTACTTAAATGACAAAAAGAATCATCCCTATAGACACCCAGTTCCTCTTTAAGTTTCATTTGATAGATTCAATTTCACATCCACAAATGGTATTTTAAATACAATTTTCACATTTAATCCTCCTTCTTTCAATCCTCCGATAATTAAAGGTATATAGCCCGATATTTAGGGTGATGTATAATACATTTTACATCTTCAAAAACAGAGAACACTAAGCTTTTTGTATTTGCTTTGGTCACTAATGTCGGCTAAGATTTTCCTGTGCTGTCCATTACATGTACCATGTTTAACCTGTAAAATAATGAAACATATATAATACTTCACATTTAATGTCATTGTGTTGAGGGAACATTTGCAAACATATATCAAAGATTTTACAGTCCCAAATTTACTTTAACTAACATTTCACCGGTGGATCATATTTTCATGTACATTTATAAAATCAAGGTTTACAGCTGCAGAGCTTAAAATACAAACCAGTTTTTCTCCATTCTAATGCAATAGTTTGCAATATACAAAACATATAGTTTGGTGGTAATACTTCATGACAGATTTACTAATACATTTTTTCTAAAAACATATTGCAAAAGTTACCCTGTGGACATCTTTGTTGTACATGTATACATACTAGTCATCATAAATATATATACACCTTCAGCGCAAGACTAAATAACACACCATATTGAAATTCCCAATATATTTTTTTGTAAATATCCCTAAATTTGTGATAAAAAAATGAGTGAATTCGATATACAATGGGTTTTGATGTGAATTTGCCTCATGCAAAAAAAAAAAAAACAGTATGTTATCCATCGAAATAAGCATTATAAAATGTACAATGAACCAGTGAAGGGATATGGAATTCATGTACACAAGACAAAATCTCTATAAATAAATAGTAAAAAATACAGAAATATAACAAGGCTTTAAATTGTTGTTCTTCATCCTGAAGTCACTATGAGGCCTTCTACAATGAGCAATTACTCATGGTTACTTTAGAATCAAGTATTTAGAAAATAAAACAACAAAAATGTATGTACAGGGTTATCATCAGCATGATAAGTACATGTAAGCATTTTATTAATTACAGAATGGTTACAAGAAAGGAATAAAGATGTAGATTTTGAAAATTATACTACAATTGATTTGGATAAAACATTGGTGGATTTTTATGCTCAAGTGCGGAACACAGATGGAAACTTCTACGCAAAGAGCACATATGTTGGGATACGTGCCTCTATAAGCCGTTACTTAAAAGCTCCTCATTTTAACAAAACATTCTCTATTCTATCAGATAAAGATTTTCACAAATCGAACCAAATGTTTCTAGCAATGATAAAAAAAAACTAAAAAGGGAAGGAATGGACAGAACAAAGCATTATCCTTCTATTTCAGAAGGCGATCTACAGAAATTAAGAAGATCTGGTGTTCTAAGCTCTGCTAACCCTAAAAGTCTACAAAGAAAAATATGGTTTGACATTATGCTAAGTTTTGGCAGAAGGGGGCGGGAAAATCAAAGGGGATTTACAATGGGTACGTTTGATATAATGAAGGATGACCAAAATCTCGAGTATATACTAATGGCACTAAGCGAAGTTACAAAAAATCATAATGGGAATTTGGAAGATGATGATTTTGAAACAAAACCTAGAATGTATGCTACCGGGAAGGATGACTGTCCAGTTGTCGCATTTGAATTGTATATGAGCAAAAGAAACCCAAATTCTGACCACTTTTTTCAGCAAGCGCGTCCGAAAACCCACGGGTCTGACACTACATGGTATACCACAAGACCTGTAGGAGAACGTCAACTCAGTGACATGATGAAAACCATTTCTACTGAGGCAGGTCTTAGTAAAATTTACACCAACCACAGTGTTAGAGCAACGACGGTCTCGGTCCTTGCCCATGCCGGTATCCCAAACCGCGAAATAATGAAAATTACCGGGCACAGGTGTGAGGCAAGCTTAGACTCCTACAATGCTGATAGCTAAGACAAACAGAAACGCTCATATTCCAACATTCTACAAGGACAAACATCACAAGACACTTCTCATTCCGTCAATCTTGAATCTCGGTCTCACTCGCACATCAGCAACATGGCACTGCCTCCCACACAACAAAACATGCAGCTTAACATGATGACCAATACTAGTATCAACAACACTCAGTTAGCCTTACCTTCTATGTATCAAAAGCAATTCGAAATTAAAACAACTCCAAAGTTCAGGTCTTCAACTATTTCAACCAGTAGACTGTTGATCTCAGTCATGGTGTCTCCATCTTGATTGACCTACTTGTCTTCGCTTTCATCAATTAGTTGTTTTGTTAAAAACAATTGTTTCTGTGATTATTTTCTGATATATAACTTATTTGTTGTTTCAAATAAATTGTTTTATTAGCAGAATGTTTGATATTGCCTTGCCTTTCTGAAAATATAAGACCGTGACAAAGGGACTATTTTGGCAGTAAATCGGTTGAAATCGATTTCATGTAACAGCTGTTTTGCGTAAACAATGTTGGGAGATTTTGGATGAATGAATGAAATTCCATTAGAATGGGGATAACTGTATTGTATTTGAAGGGCTTCCGACGTAAACCCACCATTTACGTCGGAAGCCCTTCAAATACAATACAGTTATCCCCTAAATTTGTTATTTCGAGAAAGTTTTTTTTTGAAATTGCAAATGAATTTAATGTCTTTAGCATGAACATATGCCTCGATAAAATACTCGTTTTGGAAAGATTTATTAAGAATATAATGTGACGTACGAATGGAATGTCTCGGGGGTCCACTTATATACAAATTTGATAGGGGGTGCCGCTGGGGTTCTGATACCCCTACCTTATCATATAATTAAAATTTTTAAATCCAGACCCTTTCATATATTTCGAATTGAAAAAGATAACCTTTTCCTATATTTCGGTTACACTGTATACCAAAACTGAACACCATGGACTTTATTGTAGTTTTCACGTAATTGATAGAAGTTGATAAGCTAGCTGTATATTTAAATATACTTAACAATGAAGGGATGCGGAGTAAATGCAAATGAGACAAAGTCTCTACAAATACATGGTTATAATAAGCAATGAAACAACGCTTTTATTGTTCTTCATCTTGATACGTCCTTCGTGGAATGGACATTCTGATTGATGGATTCAGTTTACACACAGCTGACCCCCCAGGAGAGCAAATCAGTTTCCTGTCTCTAATCTTATTTTAATTATATAATAAAAAGATTTCTAGACAGATCTACCGTATTATAAAATAATCAGCAGCTGTGTAAAATGTTATGGCTCTCCATATAATTAGTAATGTAAACATTATTGAACTTATCATATATTTCTTATTGTTTTCTCAACCTTTTCATATATTCACAAGCTTGAAAATGCTACCTATTCCAGCGGCACGTCCTATCAACTTGCATATAGAAGGGGACCCCCCCGAGTGGAATGTATAAATAAAACAAAACAACGCTATATATAATTTAAAATGGCATTTTGGTTTTGATTTATTATCAAAAATAGATTAAAAAGAGAATGAAGTCATCGAGTTTTCATACTTTTTCCTTAAAGTTAATTTCGCCATATTAACTGATTAATATCACGTGTTTTGAAGTGACCAATTGTTAAGAGCAATCCAAAGCTGCCACAAAGTTCACTTCAAGCGCACTTTGCGATCACTCCCGCGATCACTCCCGCTTCTTTTCAAGTGCGATTGAAAGTGGTCACAAGTTCACTCTAGGCTGTCATGGAATCACTTTCAGAATTAGATTTCCACTATTTAGATCATATTTGGTAATTTGTTCTCTATCAGTTTTTAAACATCTTTGACATTATGGTCTTCCAAACGTTTAGATTTTATCTGCACTGAAGAGACATAAATTGTCGAAATTTGCATATGCAGAATCGAAATTCACAGTAACTTCCGTATTTAGTTATTTTCAAGCGCACACGAAGTGCACGCGAGAACGCTTTTGGAGTGCACTTGGATGGAATGTTGCGTCAGCACCCAACTGTATTCATTTTCACAGTATTTGTTTATATATTTGTTAAAGAAGTGGTTTTTGTACATATAGTGTTTAGCGGGGCTAATTTCCCGCCCCTACCCAGTTTCTTAATTTATCATTCAGTTATGT